>BQKN01058892.1:0-15034 GCA_022839385.1 Asparagus kiusianus | reverse complement strand
GGGTTTCACCTGGGACTGCAGCCTTGTGTGAACCCTGGGGCGTCACAGTTGGTATTAGAGATCTAGTTCCAGCATCCTTAGGATCATTCCTGTGTCAAATTGTGGAGCTAGGATAGAGTTTCCTAGGATTCACGTATAGAGTCCGTTAGGAATTCTTAGAATGAGTGAGGACGATATGTGCGTATATCTCAAAATTTCAAAATTTTTTTTTATGACAATTATTTTATGTTGATTTGAAGTATTTGCGTGAATACTATATGTTATGAATACGTATTGTGATACATTATATATATGTATATATGTTTGCGATCTCACTTACTGTGATCATAAGCTCTCCTCTTGATATTATAAATATTGGAACGAGGATGCAGTCGAGATAAAACTCATACCCGGAGAGTTAGGAAAGCAGAGTCCGAGCCGCAGCAGGCTCCACAGTATTTGATCGACTTTATAGCACCGTTTGTAGAAACAGAGACTAGCAACACTCGAGGAGGGAGTAGCGAGCCACATTGCATTTTCTGGAGTTTCACCATCCGTTATACTAATTGTGCCAATGGAAGAGGTAATACTAATGATTATATTATCACAACCATTTGTTGATAGAGATACAGAGTAGGAGGCTTGGCTCTGTAAGAATAAGAAAGATGTAGAACATTGAGAACACCATAGTGCAGGGCACATTGGATTCTTATGCAGCTTATAAATAAAAAGGAATATGTGAAAATTCCTTAACGTAGACTCAGTACCAAACCAGAGGTTAAATATATTCAGCACAGAGGATATCACCGGAGAATAGCAACAAAGAATAGCTACGATTTCATATTTTCATCGGGACAGTGAATATCACTTATTTGGGAAAATTTTGTTTACTTTTTCGACAAGCAGTTAGAGCTAGTTTGCTTAAAACAGTGAGATATGCCTATAGTTAATTACGAAATCAAGACTAGCATGATGGCAATGTCAAGGGCAAGAGGCCTATTATGGGATCTAGAGGACCCCAACAGCGGGGTAAGGATTTTTACTATCAGCAATAAAAACATTACAAGAAGATAGCAAACATGATTTGATGACACCGCATCAGCGCATGATTCGGGACACATGATACAATTATAACAAGATCAGACATAAAGTGAAGAATTATCGTAGTACACCAGCAGGAGACTAGCATGATAGAGATCAGGGTCAATAATATTAGGGTAGCAGCTACGGCCAACATCGGAGGATAGATGTGCTACCGGTTATTCCGAGGATTTAGGGGCCTATAGGTCAGAATTGCGTTATTCAGAATATTGATCAGTGTCAGATGGACCCATGTGTTTCACCACCAGCAGCGTAGCAGGCGTCGGCCACCAGCAGAGTTTATGTAGTCGCGTCACGTGATCATAGTGCGAGCAGAGTTTTCGTAGTAAATTCTTATCCAGCTCGAATCTTGTTGATTCGGAAGCTTCGCATTTTTTTTATCTATCATGATGTCATGATTAGACATCAGCTTGTAGCGTAGCGTTTCGGCGTTCCATTATCAGTTTCTACTCCTTTAGAGGAGGTGTCCCTATTAGAGAGTATATGTAGGAGATGTGTTATCAGTATAGATGAGTTTGAGTTCATCTTTGTCATGGTCGTGTTGTGGATGTTGAATTTCAACGTCATTCTTAGTATGGAATGGTTATCATCCTACAATATCAGTACCGACTGTTTTGCTAAAACAGTATGCTTGTGAGCATTCGTTGGGATTATATAGATAGTAGCAACCTCATAAGGTAACCAGAATGCGGAGACATTTCTGGCATAAGTCGAAGAGGTGATGATACGGGATCGGGGTGCAGTTTTAAGCGAGACCGGAGTTGTCTCAGTATATCAGGATGTCTTTCAGGACATACCTATGTTTTCTCCAGTGAGAGAGGTTGTTTCCCTGCATTGAGTTGCAGCAGGCACCATACCGATTTTCCGAGCACCCTATCATATCTTATGGCACCCGCTGAGTGGAGGGAGCTACAGACTCAGGTAGATGAGTTGTTAACTCATGATTTTATTTGTCGGAGTCGTTTTTTTTTCATGGGAGCACCGGTCTTCTTCGTGGGGGAAGAAGGACTATAGCATGCGATTGTATATCGATTATCATGAGTTGAACAAGGTCACTTCCCGGATCATGGATCCACTGTTGAGGATTTATGACTTGTTCGACTAGCTGTAGGGAGCGCAGCATTTTTCGAAGATTGATCTTCATTCTAGTTATTTCCAGTTGCGAATGTGGTAAATGAACGTTTCCAAAACCGCATTTTCTGACTCGATATGGGTCTTTTGAGGTCTTGTCATGCCATTTGGGCTGACCAATGCACCCGCGGTATTCATGGATTTGATGAACCGGGTTTTTTCATCCATGTTAGGACCAGTTCGTAGTTATTTTATTAACGACATCATTATCTTTTCGAGATCAGAGACAGTGCACGAGCAGCATCCTCTATTGGCATTACGGGGATAGCAGACAATCGAGATTAGAGGCATCAGTGATACGCTAAGTTCAGGAAATACGAGTTTTGGCTATAAGAGATTAGATTTTTAGGCCACGTCATCAGCAGGTGGGGCATAACAATGGATCCAGCCATTGTTGAGGCTGTACTTGATTGAGAGCCACTAAGAACCATTACACGGGTTCGTATTTTTAGAATGGTATGAGAGAAATTTCATTCAGGACTTTTTGAAGATTGTGATATTACTTACACACCTTACAAAGAAGGGTGTATAGTTTGCTTTGGGCACGGGATGCCAGGAAGCCTTTAAGACTATTAAGGCTAGATAGACTACAATAACAATTTTGACTGTTCTAAACAGTGATACGACATTTGTCATTTATGTGGACACGTCATTAGCAGGACTACGAGGTGTTTTGATGCAGACCCGGAGGGTATGGCTTATTTCACGACAGTTTAGACACATCGTAACAGATATACAGTGCATTCATGCACAAGGAAAATGTACAAGGATCTGAAGAGGCATTTTTGGTGGAGTGGTATGCGCAGAAGGATTGCAGATTATGTAGCTAAGTGTTATACATGACAACAAAATTAAGGCAGAACATCAGAGACATGCAGGAACCCTACAGCTTTAACCCATTCCCGAGTGGAAGTGGGCAGATATTTCTATGGATTTCATAGTGGGGTTGCCTAAGACGAAGAAAGGAAATGATTCTATTTGGGTTATAGTGGACAGATTGACTAAGTCCGCACATTTCTTACCTGTGAGGACGACTTATACGGCAGATACGTATGCGAGGATCTTCATTCGGGAGATTGTTAGATTGCATGGAGTTCCAGAGATGATTGTATCAGATCGGGGCTCAGTCTTCACATCTCATTTTTAGAGGAGTTTCCAGGATGCTTTTGGCAGTCAGTTATCATTTAGCAGTGTTTTTCACCCCCAGACAGATGGTCAGACCGAGAGGGTGAATCAGATCTTAGAGGACATGCTGAGAGCGTGTATTTTAGATTTTCAGGGTAATTGGGAGGACCATATCCCACTGATTGAATTTGCATATAATAATAGTTATCAAGCTACCATCAGGATGGCACCGTATGAAGCTTTGTACGGGAAACCTTGCAGATCACCTATATGTTGGGCAGGGCCATAGGATAGTTTATTGATTGGTCCAGAGTTAGTTAGATAGACCAAAAAGAGGTGGCATTGATTCGAGAGCGCATTCTTACGGCGCAGAGTCGGCAAAAAAACTATGCAGATCAGAGGAGACGACCTTTAGAGTTCCAGGTCGGAGACTCAGTTATGATAAAAGTATCACCGATGAAGGGCGTTTAGCGATTCGGTAGACGGGGGAAGCTTGCCCCGAGATACGTTGGTCCTTTCAGGATCATCGAGCGCATTGGAGCTATTTCTTATAGGTTAGATCTTCAAGCATCGATGTCGAGTATACACGATGTCTTTCATGTTTTAATACTTAAGAAGCATCTGCGGGATGATGAGCAACAGAGAGTGATTGATTCACCATAGATTGAGATTCATGATGACTTGATTATCGTAGAGATTTCAGTATGCATACTTGCTAGAGAGAATAAAAAGCTTAGTAATAAAGTCATTCCATTAGTGAAAGTTCAGTGGAACCGGCAAGGAGCCGAAGAGATTTCTTGGGAGCGCGAGGAGGATGTTCGTCGTGACTACCCACACCTGTTTGAACATGTAAGATGTTGATAAATTCTTATGCTTTGATAGTAGTCCTTATCTATGTTGTTTAGTCACATTTATATTTATCTTTAACACTAGAATGGAGATATTGTCACCTGATCCTTAATCATTTGAAATATATGGTATATACATGAGGGTTTCCTTGTTTGGATTATTTCGCTCGACGTACCAATTTCGTTTAATTAGGGATTTAGGGGAGAATGTTTGCATTCTAGGTTGTTAACTTTAAATATCATTGTGCTAATACTATGAGATGAGTGCAGAAGGAATTCTTAATATGAATTACACCTTCTTATTGTGTTTTCCTAGTTTTTAAGCTTTGAGATGCGATTGTGGAATTTCGGGGACGAAATTCTTTTAAGGGGGGAAGAATGTAAAACCCCGTAAATTTGAATATTTTATGATAAATAATGATAAATATGTTATATGGTGAAAAATAATATATTTTGATTTTTGGATATGATAAGAATTTATTTGAAATTAACTCAATGTATATTTGTGAAAATATGAGTGCAAATGCACAAAACATGCACAAAGGCCAAGAGTGAAAATCTGGGAATAATGACCAGTTATGAGTTTTTATATTTTGTACACCGATGCAGTTAGAATTTGGAAACGTGTAAAAGACCAAAGTTGTAGGTCTCTTCAACAGCTTTCCAACAAGTCTTAGATCACATCATTCTGAGGTCAGATGAGAAAGTTACAGCTAAAATACCGAAGGGGTATTTTCCTAGTCAGACTAGGTTTCCTGGTTCGGGTCTAACAGGTTTGTTTCGGGTTTGCCTCTATAAATACATGTATTTTTCATGAAAATTCCTTTCTTTTATCATATCTAAGAACCCTAACAGCCACCAAACCCCCATAAACCCTATTTTGAATTCTTGGAGAAGATTGGAGGCTTTCAAGTTGTGTTTTGTTGATTTTTGGCTTTTGGAGTGGAAATCTCCTTCGATGTTGCTTCTAACAAGTTTTCCTACAACCCCAGGCGAGTATCATCTCTACTAATCCCCCTCCTAGTTTTTAAAATATTTTTGAAGAGTTTTTAATGAGTTTTATAGAGCCTAATCAATTAATTTGTGTATAAAAATTAGATCTTTTGTATATATGTATAAAGACTATGTCTTTTAATGTTAAAGAGATTAAGCATGAATTTACAGAAGTGTTTTAAGATCTGAAAATAATTTAAAATATTGTTTATCTGATTTAGATGTCTTATTCTTTGTTTTAAAGTTTCGTGCATGATTGAAGGTTTACATATGATTTCTTGTGCAAATAATCATGTTTGTTATGTTCGGCTGAAAATCTGCTGCACATATATACTATTGAGCTAGATATTTGAAATAACAAATGAAATCCAAATTGAACCAAACTAATTTCAATTGAAAGATATGTGAATCTAGTTTTCAAAACAGAAAACCATACCTGAAGATAGTTTTCCTAGAGAAAGATATGCTCAATTTATTGATGATAGGTTCTGCAGAAAATCTGCTGCACAAATAAAATGTTTGACTGAAAATTAGAAATAACATATGAACTCCAAACTGAGCAAAATCAGTGGCAAATGATAGCTATGTGAGTCTAGTTTTTAAAACGAAAAACTATTCTTAAAAAGAGTTTGTCCAGAGAAAGATATTCTCAATTTACTAATGATATGTTCTGCAGAAAACTGCAGATGTTCTGATTTAAAATAAATTGATATATTACGTAAAGGTTTCTTGAGTTTTGCTGTTGTTTGTTATTTTTGAGAGAGTTTCTCGATCTTGTACTGTTATATACAATGCTTAAGAGTTGTTTAACATCTGGGATAATGATGAACACCAGATATGGACACGCACACCAAGATATGTGCACGTACACTTAGATTTTGTTGTGTTAACATACTTTTTGTCGCACGTTGAGCTGATGAATACATATGAAAGAGTATAGTTAATTCATATATCCGGAAATAGGAAGATAAAACCTATTTGCCGCAGAACGATTGAGTAAGAATATTACAAAAGTATCGTTATTTCATGTATCCGGGATAGGGAGATAAAACCTATTGCCGCAGAACGATTGAGTAAGAATATTACAAAAGTATCGTTAATTCATGTATCCGGGATAGGGAGATAAAACCTATTGCCGCAGAACGATTGAGTAAGAATATTATAAAAGTATCGTTAATTCATGTATCCGGAAATAGGGAGATAAAACCTATTTGCCGCAGAACGATTGAGTAATAGTATTACAAAAGTATCGTTATTTCATGTATCCGGGATAGGAAGATAAAACCTATTGCCGCAGAACGATTGAGTAATAGTATTACAACAGTATCGTTATTATATGTATCCGGAATAGGAAAATAATAAATCCTATTGCCGCAGAGCGATTGAGTAACGAGCATTACAAAAGTATCGCTATAGTACAATATGATGCACACATAGATATTTGATCAGTTGTAAGTTTTACTTTCCAGATGGATTGCCCGCGAGTAGGGTATTTTCCTTTGAGATTTTGAGGCACCCGTTATGAACGGCAGATATATTTATTTTAGCAATTGTTAATATCCTCTTATTATAGAGCAGGTCACTCGGACGTAGTTCGAGATGAGATGATTATTCTTTATGTTAGAGATTGGAGTATTTATCATTGATTATTTGTTTTTCATTCATAGAGAGTTATATGAATGATTTGATATATGTATGTACTGATTCTATTTTTTTATATACTCCTACCCCTTCCCCTGGGGAGAGGTAGTGATGATCTCGCTAGCGCTTTGACGCTCGTTGTTTTCCCCCCTTTCAGGCAGCGAGTCTGGCGCACGGAGAGTCGCAGGTTGATAAAACTTCTTAGTTGTCCATTTAGTTACTTATCATATTTTGTAGTTATTACAGAACTCCACATGTTTTTGATAAATCTCAGAATCTAGATTGGTATTTTGTTTCATAGAGTTGAGAGCTATTGTGAGACTTTGTTTATGTGACTCATTGTATTTGAGATTCAGTTCAGACTCAGAGATATGTCTATTTTATTCCAGTTGGGCTCATTATTGATTTTTCTTATGCTTCTTCTGTGTATATCCAGTATTATCCTATTTCTATTTTTACCTGTCTGTACCTTCACCTATTTATTGTTTCCACTAGAGAGGTAGTGATTGTGATGGTGAAACTTGTCATAGCATGGTGGTTGGTGCTTGGCAGGTTTGACAATCCGGGTTTCACCTGGGACTGCAGCCTTGTGTGAACCCTGGGGCGTCACAATATATGTTTGGTTTCTTTGTATATATATATAGTTATATATATACATACATAGTTTTGAGTTTTCATGTTTATAATTATGAGATTACATATTTCATATTTGTTATTGTGTTTTGGTTTAACTATATAGATATGAAACAAATATACATTAATATATATCCTTATATGTTTCATACTCTATTATGTTTAAATATATATTGCATAGAATATGCAATTTTGTGATAATATTGATTTCTTAGTATATGGACTTAACAATAATGATATACATCTTCTATTAAGTCTATATAATCATTTTGTATTGTTTCAAAACATAGTTTAGTCAAAATGTCAAAACATGTATGTTTAGTTTTCATGTTTTTGGACTATTTTACAAAATGATAATATTTTATAAATATGAAGTGCAATTGCAAAAATTCTTTTTGTAACATGTTCATTTACATGTTTATAAACATTTTCTAAAGTTTCATAATTTTTGAAATTTATTTGCTATTTTTAAAGGTGCTTCAAAGTTGAGTTTTTCTGTGCATTTCAGGTTTATACACGTATAAGTCGACTCATAAGTCGACTTATGAAGTGCAGCCCAGTTGTGTTTTTCTTCTACTGAGTCGACTCATATAAGTAGACTCATAAGTAGACTCATAAGTCGACTTATCAGAGAGCCGTTGCACAGTAACGGCTAATTTTTCTGATTTGCTTGTTTGTGGGATTTTGGTCTTTTCCTTGGGGTTTTTGCTGAAGTTTTGAGTGGGTATAAATACCCCCTTACTCTCATCTTTCATACAACTAAGAAAATATTTTAATCAAGTTTGACAAGGGTTTAAGTTGTTTAAAGGTGTTTAAGCCTTGTTTCAAAGTTTCGGTTTTGTGAAGATAATTTCACAAGAGGAAGGGGGTATAAATACCCCCTTGCTCTCATCTTTCATACAACTAAGAAAATATTTTAATCAAGTTTGACAAGGGTTTAAGTTGTTTAAAGGTGTTTAAGCCTTGTTTCAAAGTTTCGGTTTTGTGAAGATAATTTCACAAGAGGAAGAAGAGATCATCCTTTAGTGTTTGAGCTTCAACTCATCTCTCTCTCTCTCTCTCTCTCTCTCTCTCTCTCTCTCTCTCTTGATCTATAGAGAAGTTTTCCTAAACTCGTTCTAGCTATTTATTATTTTGTTTCTAATTTCTATAAGCTAGATTTATATTGAGTTTAGTTAAATTATTTTTATTGAATCTCTTTGTTCACACACCACCTATTGAGCTTATAGTTTTTACATTCATAGTATATTTTGGATTGTGGGGTTTGTGACTTAGAGTTGTGTCTAATTAAGTTCTCACCTTGTTTAGAGAGCAATCATTTATTGTGCTTAATTTGTGAAGTTCACTTTGTAATACACTTGTACACCGAGAGGAGTGTGTGGTGAGGACGGAGTCGATACCGAGAGGAGTGGTGTCGGTGGCCTAGTGAGAGGTGATAATTCTGAGCACTTGAGGGAGTCGATATGTGAGGACCAACACTTGTGGTTGTAGCTTGTGTATGTACTTTGTGAGGATTTATGAGAGTTATCGGTTGACTTGATAACCGAGTGTGTAGAGTTTTCGGTTAGCTAGAAAACCGAGTGTGTAGAGAAGTTTCGGCTTTCAAACCGGGTTATGTAGTGGATTCTCCTCGAGAGTGGGGAACGGGGACGTAGGACGGAAGGTCCAAACCTCGTGAATATATAGCGTATTTAGTTTACATTGGCGCACTTATAACTGCTCATCTTATAGCCTATTGCATCTTGTTTATATTATCCACTAGTTTGTTTCACCCTTGTGATAGTTTAAATATATCCTTGCATATACCATATAGTATATCTCTTTGTTAGGATATATCACCTTAGTTATATTGCTTATTCTTGCTCTTATCACATTGTATATCTATCTTGCAAGAATAATTTGTTAATTAGTTTTAATTAGCATAAAATCAGATAAGATTAGCATAAACCCTATTTAACCCCCCCCCCCCCCCTCTAGGGTTATTTCATAGCGACCTTAGGGTCCCACAATTATAGTGCCAAATTTGAGGGACCATGGTACGACAATGTCTCGAGCGAAGAAGAAGAAGGGCGACCTTATGGCAGAGGTCGAGACAGAGACTTCAACCCTCATCGTAATTATCACTGACAGGGTGGACATCACCATGACCAAAAGTATCGGATGAAGATAGAACTCCCCTCCTTTGGAGGAAAACTGGACATAGAGGCTTTCTTACACTGACTATATGAAGTAGAGAAGTACTTTGAGATGGCTAATATGCCCGAAGTAAACCAGGTAAAGTTTGTAGCATATCGTCTCAAAGGAGGAGCCGTGGCATAGTGGGATTAGACTCTAAACAATAGGCGACTGTAAGGCAAGCAACCAATTCGGATTTGGAGACGCATGAAGTAATTACTCCAGGCTAGGTTCCTACCACCCGACTACCAACAGATCCTTTACAATCAGTTCGAGCAATGACGTCAAGGCATCAGATCAGTAAGCGCCTATACCGAAGAGTTCTTCCGTCTTACTTCTCGTTGTAATTTGTCGATGAGTGAGGAACAACTTGCAGCCAAGTATATCGGCGATTTGAAGTACTCAATTCAAGAGAAGTTGGGCATCCATAATGTATACTCCATGGATAAAGCCCACAATATGGCTCTAAAGGCAGAAAGATTGGCCTTCAAGATACCACCTTTTAGGCAAACCGATCAGGGAAGTTCGATCGAGAAGGAAAGAGGTAAGTCGGTAGGACTAAGGATGACTGATCGGTCTAATCCACCACGATCAGTCAAGCAGTCGACAGCTCAACCACCACCCTAAACGACTCATTCAAATCAGTATGTCAAACCGACTGTAGGGAAGTGTTTCCGATGTCTCCATCCAAGACACAAGTCCAACGAGTGCCTGCAACGGTGAAAGGTTAATCTAGCGGATTATGAAGAGGCAGAAGACGGACACACAGCATCTGACAAAGATTAGGAGGAAGAGGTTGTCAAGATAAGGTCAATAACGTGTCGTGTGTTGTTCAACGACTCTTGTGCACCTAGAAGACTCCAGATTCATCACAACGACGTCAAATCTTCTTTTCTAGGTATTCAGTCAACAACAAGGTGTGCACCCTCATCATTGATAACAGAAGCTGTGAGAATATTATGTCGAAGGCCTTGGTGGAATACTTAAGACTACCAACAGAAACAAAACTCGTACGCTATACCATAGGATGGATCAAGAATGGCCCCTCTGTTAAGGTGACTGAATTATGTCATGTGCCACTATCACTAGGGAAGATGTATCATGACTCTGTTACTTATGATATTGTGGATATGGATGTATGCCATGTATTGTTAGGGCAACCATGGAGTATGACGTCGATGCTAAGCATGGCGGCAAGAAGAATGAATATTCTTTCATATGGAATAATAAGAAGATCATTCTACACCTATTTCACCTTCTCCAAAGCATCCCAAAGATCAAAAGTCCAAATGAATATCTCTTTGCAACAAGGGTGAATTTTTGGCTGAGTCATAGGAGTTAAAGCAGAGGTTTGCCTTAGTAGTGAAGGAAGAAGTGAATACACTCATTGAGATCCCAGAGAAGATGAAGTCACTGCTTAAGGACTTTGAGGTTTTGACTCCTAAAGAGCTGCCAGAGGAACTTCCTCCCATGAGGGATATTCAACACCACATTAATTTCATTTCGGATTTAGTGCTTCCTAATCTTTCTCACTATCATATGAACCCACAGGAGAAAAAGATCCTATAGTATACCATTGACGACCTCATTAAGAAGGGCCACGTTTGAGAGAGTATGAGTCCATGCGCAGTTCCAGCACTATTGACACCAAAGACGAACGGAAGTTGGTGGATGTGTGTTGACGGTTAAACCATTAACAAGATCAAAATTCGCTACAGGTTTCTAATTCCTCGGTTAGATGACATGCTAGACCAGTTGGAGAGGTGTGAGCATTTTTTCGAAGATTGACTTGAGGAGTGGCTATCATCAGATCCGAATCTGACCCGGCGATGAGTGGAAGACTATTTTCAAAAGCAGTGAGGGTCTCTACAAATGGTTAGTGATGCTTTTTGGGTCATCGAACGCTCCAAGCACCTTTATACGTTTGATGAGCCAAATTCTTAAGCCTTTCTTGGGAAGATTTGTAGTCGTCTACTTTGATAACATTCTCATCTATAGCTGAGATGAACAAGAGCATATGTTGCATCTCCGAGAAGTTTTCCGAGTGCTAAAGAAAAACGAGCTTTACATCAACCTTAAGAAGTGTGCGTTATTGATGACTCAGCTAGTGTTCTTGGGGTTTGTGGTAAGCTCGCAAGGGATCCAGGTTGACGAAGATAAAGTAAAAGCAATCAAGCATTGGCCAACTTCGAAAAGTGTTACTGAAGTAAGGAGCTTTTATGGGTTAGCATCTTTTTATCAACATTTCATTCGCAATTTTAGTTCTATAGTTGCTCCCATGACGGATAGCTTGAAGAAGAAGGGTGTTTTCAAGTGGACCGAAGAAGCAAATGTAGCTTTTTTCCTTATCAAGGAGAAGATTAGTAATGCACCTACATTGGCATTTCCAGATTTCGACAAGCTCTTTGAGCTTGAGTGCGACGTGTGTGGTGTAGGTATTGCAGCAGTCCTTTCTCAAGAGAAGTGTCTCATTGCTTTCTTGAGCGAGAAGTTGAATGAAGCTCAGCAGAAGTGGAGTAATGTTGTTTATCGTTCTTTGAAGACTTAAGAAAGTTACATTATTGCTAACGACTTCGTAATTTACTCCGATCACCAGTCTCTTCAATACTTCAAGAATCAAAGGCATATCAACAAAATGCATGGACGTTGGGCTTCGTATTTAGTGTAGTTTAATTTTACTTTGCGACATAAATCAGGAGTCGACAATAAGGTACCTGATGCTTTGAGTCGGCGGGTATCCTTGTTGAGCGTATTGTGAGGTGAAGTTGTTGCTTTTGACTGTTTAAAAGAACTTTGTATTGATGATGAAAACTTTTAGGAGATTTGGACAAAGTGTTCGACAAGACAACCCGCAGGAGATTATGTTATCATGGACAGCTTTCTATTTAAAGGAAATCAGCTTTGTATTTCCAGGACATCATTGAGGGAGAAGATAATTCGAGACTTACATGGTGGCGGGCTTGGTGGACACTTTGGGCGAGACAAGACTGTTTTGAGTCTTGAAGAGAGATACTATTAGCCAAGTTTGAGGAAGGACGTGGCAACACTTGTGAGGAGCTGTCAAGTGTGCCAAGTTGCAAAGGGACAAGTGCAAAATACTGGTTTGTATACTCCTCTACCTGTGCCCAAGGATATATGGGAAGATTTGAGTATGGATTTTGTGTTGGAACTTCCCCGAACACAAAGAAGCGTGGATTCAATCTTCGTGATAATGGATCGTTTTTCTAAGATGGCTCACTTCATCCCGTGTCGCAAGACTTCGGATGCACCACATGTTGCACGACTATTCTTTCAAGAAGTGGTTCGGCTACATGGAGTTTCTAGTTCGATTGTTTTGGATAGGATACTAGGTTCTTAGCATGTTTTTGGACTACTTTATGGTAACGATTTGACACTTCATTGAAGTATTCTGGTACAGCACACCCTCAAACGGATGGACAAACAGAAAAGGTCAATCGAACCTTGGGACATTTGATTCAACGCATATGTGGAAAGAAGCCAAAGATGTGGGATCAAGCTATCCATCAAGCTGAATTCGCCTACAACTTGACTGTTCATAGTTCCACGGGTATGTCTCCTTTTTCCATTGTTTATAGGAAGATACCTCGACATCTCCGATATTTGTTGAAGTTGCCGACAAGTAGCAAGGTCAGCGAGGCAGTAAGTTCATTGGCCAAGAATGCTATCAATATTCAGGAAGAAGTGCGTACAAAACTTGAGAAAGCCAATGCAAAATTCAAGGCGCGAGCATACAAGAAGAGGCGATACAAGGTGTTCAATGAAGGAGACATGATGATGGTTTACTTGCGGAAAGAACAGATGCCAGCAGGAACTTATAGCAAGCTAAAGCCAAAACGATATACTCCCTTCAAGATTCTTAAGGAGATCAATGATAATGCATATGTAGTGGATCTTCCTGAAGGAATGGTTATGTCGGCGATATTCAACGTGGTGGATATTTCTGACTATCATCCTTCAGTCGAGTTGTATTCAAATGATGTGAACTCAGAGACGAGTTCTTTCGAAGAAGGAGGGACTGAAACAGAAGATCTACAAGACGAGATGCGACGACTCGAAACAGACGAGTCGACAACAAACCAGACAAGACAAGACAAGACAAGACTTGACGACTCGAACCAGACGAGTCGATAACAAACCAGACAAGATGAGACCCCGAGACACCGAGACCCCGAGACTCCGAGACACCAGTCCAAAGGACCCAAGACCCCGAGACTCCAAAATCCCAGTCGATAGGACGAGATCCCAGCCGAGGCCCCAGTCGACAGGGCGAGATCCCAGCCGAGGTCCCAGTCGACAGGATGAGACGACACGCCCCAATCGACACGAAAGGTGGTGTTAGTCAACACCTGCCAGTCGACACGTCCCAGTCAACACGAAGGGAGCCAGTCAACACATGTTAGTCGGCTCATGTCCAGTCGACACGAAAGGCATTACTACTCGCCACACCTCGTGTTGGCTCGGATTTCGGATTAGGAAAGAGTTCTTTTTTTGATTGTTTCTTTTTGGGATTTGGTATTTTCCTTTTAGGCTTAGAGTTTCTTTTTTATTAGAGGTAGGATAGATTTAGTTGGCTATAAATATTAGTTCCTTTTGTAAATTGTAAATCAACTTTTCAATTATTCAATCAAAGAGAATTTTTCTCCTTGTTTTAGTTCTCAACTTTGAGAAACTTGTGGATTCAAGCTCATGAATTACCTGCTGTTGTTAGGGCTCGTCGGCATCGGAACGATATCCGAGCCTCCCCGTTTCTATGTCTGCATCATAAGCTAATCATATATTATTGATTATAAGAACATATTGTTACATGAAATTTTGAATTGCCCATTTTAAGATGTAACAAAATCACATGAGGACATAACGTAATGTACTGAGTTTGCATGTTGTGAAAAGCTTTTAGGTCATTATATCAATAAAAGGTGTCCTCATCCATAACGGATAAGGTTAGCTCTCATTTAACATGATCTTGGCTTTGGGTGGTCGATATATCAATATGATTGATTGGCTTCAACGAACCTAATTGGCTTTACAAACATTGTTCAACGATCATACATCCAAAGTTGGTATCATAATCTCGGATTTTAAAAAAGTCCTGACTTCTTGACGCATCAACTCGGTTTCTACTATGTTTTCTCCTTTCTTTCTTTCTTTCTTTCTTTCTTTTTTTTTTTTTTGGGTTGTTGTTGTTGTAAAGGACATTGGCTTTGTAATAGCTAAGTAAACTTCAAGGTGTAGGCTCCTCTTTTTGTAGTCTAGACCCAGGTGAATAGCATGAGTATATATTACAATACTTAATAATTAGAAATTAGAGATGGACGCACCACAGACTCGGAAGGACTCCAGGCCTTTTGATCCAATGCCTAATCTATATATATATATATATATATATA
>BQKN01058891.1:0-15028 GCA_022839385.1 Asparagus kiusianus | reverse complement strand
CGACAAGAGCAGCGGCAGGTAATCAACTTCCCCTCCAAATCAGGAGCAAACGAGTGGATCCGAGTCAAAAGGAACCGCTCCACGCTCGAGGAGCGAATCAAGAAGCACCGTGCCCTACTCGCACAAGCCCGGCTCCTCCTAAAGAAGGCAGAGGAGATGCAGCGAGAAACGGTGGTCAAAACGCCGTCTACAAGCAGATTGGTGTGGGTTCCCAAAGCAACACCAACACCTCAAACCAAGAAGGGCAAGGATATCGCCCAGAGTTCAACCAAATCAGAGCCTACTCCTCCCGTACCGGCACCCTCAACAGGGCCAGGTAAAAAAGGGGATCATTCAAGATCCCAGGTTCCTTTGACAAGTCGCCTCGGTCCCTTACCGGAGAACCGAGGCAGAATACCCGTCAAAGAACGGCTGGGACCATTGAAAGGTCCCCAAACTAAAATCCAGACTGGGGGTGGAATCAATCCCCCCAAGAATATTGACAAAGGGAAAGCCCCTATCACCGGCCGCACTAAATTACGAGCCGAACTGAAAGAGCCCGTTCGATTTCTACGCTCCCAAAAGCGTAAAATTGAACGGGCCACTCTTGAAAAATCTAACAATGTTTTGCATTCCCAAAGGGAAACACACTCGTCTGAGGATGAGCGTGTTATACCGAGGGACATCCACCAGCACTCCGTAGGTTGCTCCAGCTATCAAGCTGATGAGCTGTACTACAGGGCTGGGGGTGTGGAAAAATCTCGAAAGAGGTACATGCAGGAGTCCCACTGCCCGTGTGCCAACATTATCAAGGCAGTGCTGTCCGAGTGTTGCTGTGCTCAGACCCCAACAAGAATCTCGGTATTCGAGAGACTCTCCAAGCCGAAGCGTTTCCACAAGAAGAAACCGCTCCGCCGAGAGGATGAATACTCGAAAGTGTCAGTAAACATGACCGGCAGAGGGGGATCAACACCACGTCTCAACTTGGAGCAGCTTGCCGAGGCATCCCGATGCATGACATGGTTGCGGTCGGGAACCATCAAACGAAACAATTACCCAAGAGTACATAAGGGACTTTCCCTAGAAGAAGAGGAATCCGATGCTGATTCTGATACGTGCTCCGCCATCGCATCCGATGACACGGCTTCAAGTGCAGGCCAACCTTATGAATCGCTCATGATCAGCGCCGAGCAGATGTCGAAGATACTTGAAGAAGCCCTGGCCAAGCAAAAGGAGAGCTTCAAATTTGAAATGGAGATGGCCATGCAGCGAATGAGGGAGATGCACGACCAACAGATCGCGGCGATGACGGTTCACCAAGGAGAACCGAACCAACGCAATCCAGAGGAGCATGAGCGGGAAGCGGATAATGCCAACATCCCTCCTGTCAACACCAGCATTGGGGGTGGTCCCGCAGAGGATAATGCAAAAGAGGACTACGCCCCCTCTCCCAGAAGCCACTCGAAGACCGAGACGAGTGAGGACAGGAAGATGAAAGACCTAGAGAGCAAGATCAATGCGTTGATGAATGCTCAGGAGGTAAAAAGGTCCGGTATACCTTGCCCATATCCAAGGGAGTGGGAATCGATCCCATATCCGGCAAAGTTCAATCTGATTAACTTTACGCCGTTTGATGGGAAGGGTTCCCCTACCCAGCATTTAATCTACTTCAAGTCTCATTTAGGAATCATTTCCGGAAATGAGCCCCTCATGGTGCGGTCATTCGTTGGCACTCTTCGCGGATCTGCCTTCGATTGGTACCGCCGTCTCAAGCCTGGGAGCATCAACGGCTGGGATGACATGGAGGACATGTTCCTAACAAACTTCTTTGATGATGATACCGAGGTTTCAATCGGCACGCTGTTCGATGAAAAACAAAAGAACGGCGAGACGGTTGAAAACTTCGTGAAAAGGTTCCGGAACAAGGCTATGAATTGCAGGGATCCGGTCAGCGAGGATTTCATCCTCGAGACTTGCCACAACAATTTGACGCTCGACATCCTTGAAGCCATGGGAATGGCGCCATCTAAAACCTGGAAGGATTTGAAGATGCGTGGAGAGCGAGCTGAACGATTCCTCAAGAGGAAAAAGGCAGAGAGGGGACAAATACCCAACAATGCCCCACAACCAAATTTTACCCCCAAGGGTAAAGGGAAGGCGCATGCAAATGCGGTGGTCGCAAATCAGGTCTTTGAGGTGCAAGCACAGCCGCAACAGCCTCAACAGCCTCAACAGCCCCAGCAGCCGCAACAGCAGCAACAGAGGGCGCCTCAACAACCCAGGTGGCAACAACAGCCCCAGAAGCAAAAGGTTGGAGAGCCGAGGTTCCCAAAGGTTTACTCGTTCAAGGAGGATGAAATCCCCGGTATCTTCAAGTACTTGGTCGAGAACAACAAGATCAAGTTGCCGCCGATTCAGGATCAAGAAGATGCCAAGAGGGTCAACGATCCGAAATACTACGCATTCCACCGAGCAGTGCACCATCCTACCAAGGTGTGCTACGCTCTCAAGGACAAGATTCAGGCCCTGATCGATGTTGGGGTCATCACCATGAAACAGCCCAAGGAGAAGAAGGTGGGTGCAAATACCGTGTCTATTAGCTTCGGATCTGTTCCCTCGAGTTGGTTCCAACACGAGTCGGTGATCAAAGCGGCGGTGAAGACAGTGAACGATGATCCACACCAGCAGCGCCAGAAAGGGCTTGTGCCACACACAGCCCCAAATGGCGAAATCTTGTGGGTTCATCCGGACCTGATCGCAGATGAACAGTGGGCCGGGACCTCTTCCACAAAGAACAAGAAGAAATCGAAGAGGAAGGGCAAATCCTGTTATGGGGCCTCTGCTATACCGGGGGTGGATGATGACAAAATTCCAACCTTCCCACTTTCTGAGGACGAGCAAGAAGCTTTTGCAACCCGAAGCGGGAATGAGTATCACTTCAAGTATCCAGAGGCTACTGAGCAATTGGGTACCAAAACCCCACCTTCCAAGACGCTGGCAGAGTTGGGAATTTCAGCAATTCCCCCAACACCTACAGTGGCGACGGAGAGAGTCCCATAGAAGGATAAGGGAAAAGAGCCCGTACGTCAAGAAGCTCAGAACCCGAGGCCGTCTCGATTCAATAATCCAATTGGACGAGACAAACCGGGGAATGCAAGCTCTCAGCCCCATTTCGACATTATGGCGCAATTGGCCAACATCCCGGCCAGGATAACTCTATACGAGTTGCTGCGGTTGTCGAAGGATACACGGAAGGCACTACAAGAAGCCTTGAGTGATTCCGAAGCCTTCTTGACTCGGATCAAACCATCTTCCGAAGACCGGAGTCATCAGCTCAGCATTGCAATCTGGCGGCACATCACTTCCCCTGCATCTCTTTCACCAAAGAAGACATGCAGACAAGGAACTCCAATCATGATAGACCGTTGTACTTCACCGGGCATATCGGCTCCAGCGTTGTCAACCGGATCCAAGTCGATCCGGGTTCCGCTGTGAGCATCATGCCATTCCGATTGATGCATCATCTCGGAATCCCGACTAGCAAATTAGCGTCCACTGGCACGACAATCTACGGATTCAACACCAGCGGGTCTAGGCCCTTGGGGAAGATCCGAATTAAGTGCCAGATCGGGGATTTGAAGTCGGAGGTCACATGCTATGTGATTGACGCGGAAACTTCCTATAATTTGCTGTTGGGTCGGCCTTGGATCCACGGTAACCTTATAGTCCCGTCAACTCTGCATCAGTGCTTCAAATATGTGGGCACGGATAATGAAGTCAAGACGGTGGTCGCGGATAAGCAACCGTTCAAGGGATTGGAGAATTATTTCACCGATTCCCTTTTATACGGCGCTGAATCCGATACTGAACCATCGGCCCAAGGAACGGACAGCGGTGATGAAGCTGATACCGAACCAGGGCTTGATTACGATGGCGGTTTTGTTTTGAACGACATTGTACCCATTGTAATCAATCTTGACGATGATGAATCATCGGAAGATAGTTGTAATTGGCAACTTGCCGAAGAACTATCAATAAACGATGATTTAGAGTACTCGACGGGTCTCGATGATATCACTAACGAACTCTGTGCTAACCCTGATTTGTATATGCCTCTTCAATCATTTTGTTTGACGAAGAAGCAGGTACACGACCCTTGCGGAACAACGCTTATCATCCCCGCAGGGATTGGGGGTGGAAAGGAGGTCGTCTACGGCAAAGGAAGAACATTTCCGACACCCAACCATTTCTTGGAGGAGGAAGACAACGATGATAAACCAGCCCGTCATTTATCCAAATACGATGCGAAAGCGCGCAACATGATGGAAATGCATGGCTATGACTTCAAGATCGGAGAGGGTCTTTTCTTTGGTCGAGGTCCACGGGTTCCACCCCGGATGGCCTATGTACCGAAGGGAAAACCCGATAATTACTATCGCCACAAAAGAGGGCTAGGCTACGTCTCATCAGATGATGAGTGTGGCTGGCAAATCATCGACCAGATTGCTAACAAGACTAGGAAGGGATATTCTTCCGACTCTTCGGGTTGGGATTCCGACGCTAGTCTTGGTGAAGTGTTCAAGAAGCTAATGTCGAACATGACTACGGTCGATCCAGCGACAATGGAGGAAGATGATGAGATGCCGACATGGGAAGACCCGTGGGTACATCACTTAAACATGCAGTATGGCGACCGGTTCGAGCAGAGAGAGCCTCCTACCGAAGACCCAGTCGTTCAGGTGAATATGGGCACCGAGGAGAATCCAAAGCCAATATTCATCAGCGATAGCCTCTTACCTGAAGAGAAGGAAGAGTTGATTTCTCTTATCCGGGAGTACATCGACGTGTTCGCCTGGAATTATGAAGACATGCCAGGTCTCGATCCAAATGTAGCGGTGCATCGTCTCAACATTAAACCGGATGTCAAACCAGTCAAGCAACAACAACGACGGTTTCGTCCGCAAATGATGGAGGCAATCGAAGCTGAAGTCAAAAAGCTCGTCGATTCGGGATTCATCCGAGAGGAACAACATCCCGAATGGCTTGCCAATATTGTTCCGGTCCTGAAGAAGAATGGGAAGATCCGGATATGCATTGACTTCAGGGACCTCAATGCTGCTTGCCCAAAAGATGATTTTCCTCTCCCCATCACGGATGTTATCATCGACAACACGTGTGGGTTTGAGAGGATGTCCTTTATGGATGGTTTCTCTGGTTACAACCAGATAAAGATGCATCCAGATGATGAAAAGCACACCGCGTTCCGAACACCTCTCGGCGTATTCTGCTACACAGTCATGCCCTTCGGCTTGAAGAATGCAGGTGCTACATATCAGCGAGCTATGTCAAAGATCTTTCAGGAACATCTCCGAAAGACAGTCGAGTGCTACGTGGACGATCTGGTCGTGAAAAGTCGTGATAAGAAAGATCACATTAAAGACTTGAAGACCATGTTCGACTTGATGCGGGCCCATCAGTTGAAGATGAACCCTACCAAGTCTTTCCTCGGAATGGCTAGTGGAAAATTCTTGGGATTCGTCGTCACCACCAAAGGTATTCACATTGATCCAGACAAAGTGAAGGCGATCAATGAATTGCAACCTCCGAGGAACCTCAAGAAGCTCAGAGGACTGCAAGGGCGATTGGCGTATATCCGTCGGTTTATCTCAAACCTTTCGGGGAAATGCCAACCGTTCTCCAGGCTCACAAAGAAGGGCGTGTCATTCGTATGGGATGATGCTTGTCAAAAAGCATTCGAGAGTATCAAAGAATATCTCTCGAAACCTCCCGTACTCGTTGCACCGAAATCGGGCAAACCGTTCTTGATTTATGTCAAGGCGACGAGCCACTCATTAAGTGCATTGCTTGCACAAGATGACGATAACGGTCACGAGCAGGCGGTATACTACTTAAGCCGAACCATGGTAGGCGCAGAATCTCGATATCCCATGATTGAGAGGGAATGCCTAGCCTTAGTGTTCGCCATCCAGAAGATGCGGCATTATTTGGTTGGACAAACCATCTACGTCATCTCCAAAGTTAACCCGGTCCGAGTATTCATGACTCAACCGGCTTCCATGAGCTGGCGATTAGCAAAGTGGGCTTTACTCTTGTCCCAATACGATCTGCACTTCAAACAGCAGAAGTCAGTAAAAGGACAAGCTATTTGTGATCTCTTGGCAGCTAATCCAACTACGGACGCCGCCGAGGTATATGACGATTTACCTGATGAAACCCACGAAGTCAACGCAACTTCACACCAACAAGTGTGGCGTTTGTACTTCGATGGTGCTTCACGAGCAGCTAATGCCGCAGGTACTCCTGGATGTTCTAAGGTCTCCTCCGGAGTTGGGGTGGTCTTAGTCTCCCCGGGAAAACATGTCATGCCTCGAGCTTACTCATTAACTGAGCCGTGCTCGAATAATGTGGCAGAATACAACGCACTGATTATAGGCCTCAACTTCGCCAAGGAGCTGGGGGTTGAGTATCTCGAAGCCTTCGGTGATTCTCAACTAATCGTCAAACAAGTTCAAGGGGAATACGAAGTCCGAAGTCAGGATTTAATTCCTTATCACAAGATGGCAGTGGAGCTAGCGGAGTCGTTTGAAGGATTCTTCATCGAACACGTTCCGCGACTGCAGAACACCTATGCAGATGCGTTAGCAGCTTTAGCTGTATCCTTGGCACAGCCTCCCGGAACAGAGCAATTTGTTACGGTAAGAACGCACCAACTCTTAGTGCCACTTCATGATGAAAATGGCAAGGAGGAAGAGGCCCAAGAGGTGCACACAACTCAGGCTGAGTTTGAACCTCGGGATTGGCGATTCCCCATCATCGACTACGTCTTACATGGAATCTTGCCAGAAGACGTGAAGGAGAGAGAGTCGATCAGACGAAGAGCTCCAAGATTCTACTATAATACAGAGAATCGAACGCTATACCGCAGGGGGTATGATGGCGTGCTGGCACGGTGTCTATCAACCAAAGAAGCTGAAGAAGTGCTTAAAGAAGCACATGAAGGAGAGTGCGGCGCGCACCAACCTGGTCCCAAGCTCTATGATCGCATCAGGAGAATGGGATACTTTTGGCCCTCTATGATGCATGAGGCAATCGTATATGCTCGGAAGTGTCACGCATGTCAAGTACACGCGAATTATATACACCAACCTCCGGAGCATCTGCATCCTTCGGTTACGTCATGGCCGTTCGAGACTTGGGGAATGGATATTGTTGGTCCTATAAACCCCCCTTCGGTTAAAGGTGACCGGTTCATCCTGGCGATTACTGATTACTTCTCCAAATGGGCTGAGGCAGTCCCACTCAGAGAAGTCAAGACGAGCAACGTCATTGCATTCATCAAGCACCATATCATCTACAGGCATGGTGTTCCAAGACGAATCATACATGACAACGGTCCTCAATTTATCAGCAACACCTTCATAAGGTTCTGCGAAAAGTTCAAAATTCAGGACATCTCGTCAACAGCCTATAACCCCACAGCAAACGGGTTAGCTGAAGCCTTCAACAAGACAATCATAAAGCTCTTGTCAAAGCTCGTGAAGAATAATAAGCGAGATTGGGATGATAAGCTCGGCGCGGCTCTATGGGCCTATCGTACCACGGTACGTACACCGACTGGCGCAACCCCGTACTCATTGGTGTACGGATGCGAAGCCGTTCTCCCTTTGGAAATTCAAATTCCATCTCTTCGGATCGCTCTCGCAACCCAGATGACGACCGAAGAACAGCATCAGAAGCGCCTTGAAGAACTCGAGATGCTCGATGAAAAGCGCTTGGAAGCTCAGCAGCATATTGAGTTTTACCAAGCCAGGATTTCTCGAGCCTTCGACAAAAAGGTTCGACAAAGGAGTTTTAAGGAAGGGGACTTGGTCTTAACCGAGAAACGTCCTATGATCCTTAACTCCAAGAAGAAAGGCAAGTTTGAACCCAAATGGGAGGGACCGTTCGTAGTAGAAACAGTTTACTCGAACGGCGCCTATCGCCTAGTCACCAAAGATGGTGACCGGCTCATGATGCCAATAAATGGCAAATTTCTGAAGAGATACTATCCTTAGTATCCTCAGAAGAATTGAGGTACCGGGAAGTTCCCGGAAGAATACCACATCAGGGTATTCTTGGGGATAACCCGGTCGCTGATGAGCAAGAAATCAATATTCGAATTCCGAATATTCTTGTTTGTCAGAATTTAACTCTCACAAACACTCTTTTGCTGAGATGAGATCTAATCGTTGATTCTCCCCTCGCAGAACTTTCAGTGGTTTCTGACTCCTCATAGTCTCCACCACACCATTCCAGTTTGGTCAAACCTTATGACAGTTAGGGCCAAAGCCAAATTCCCCTCTCGATTCGCCCAAAGAACGAGAGGTCCACAAATCAATCGATCAAACCTTCTTTCGGTTATGATCATTCTCACGTTTCCCACTTGGTCAAACCTTACTACAGTTAGGACCACAACCAAAATCCCCTCTCGATTCCTCCAATGAACGAGAGGTCCACTTTCAATTCAAATGACCAAACCTTACGACAGTTAGGGTTGTTTGAACCTTTCGATTCGAGTAACCAAACCTTACGACAGTTAGGGTTATCCGAATCTTCTCGATTCTCGGAGTGGAGATCCCACTTCTAGTTTCACCTGTTGGATCCTGGGGGTGGAGATCCCACCTCGAGTTTCCTTTCCTGCTGAAGATAGAATATAAAATTCTTCCTCTTCAGAGTCAAATGACCAAACCTTACGACAGTTAGGGTCGTTTGAACCTTTCGATTCGATGACCAAACCTTACGACAGTTAGGGTCGTTCGAACCTTGCGATTCGATAACCAAACCTTACGACAGTTAGGGTTATCCGAATCTTTTTGATTCTCGGAGTGGAGATCCCACTTCTAGTTTCACCTTTCCCTTGGCTTTGCTTTCAGAAAAGACAGGGATGAAGTCGGCGCCTAATACGCGTTGCCGGGTAGTCTTTCCCGTGAGAAAGACGAAGTCTATGTATTCAAAATCATAGCACTAAGTCTAAGAGAAGCAATTTTCTTAGCGCAACGTTACATGCGGAACGGATTCAGATAATCCGCATGCTAGCCCGATTCAAACGGTAGTCGGTAAAGGCAAGTCAAACCCGTTGAGGGCTGGGGGTTGGCCAATAATCCCAAAGTCTATACCTAACACGTATAGCCGGTTTAGTCTTTTACCGATTAAAGAAGATACCACGGCATATCAAGAAACATCATGTAAAAAGAAGCAAATAAGGAGTCTCTCATAAAAGATCAAGACAAAAGCATACAACAACAAGTTCGTCAACCCGAAGGCAGCTGACGACTAAGAATGTGAGACTCTAAACCGGAAAGCCTGTCCATATAACTCTGCTCGAACTCTGCCTGCACGCGAGCTCGAACAGAATCCTCGGAACTGCTCAAGACCTCAGCGGCTTCAGTTCGCAGCTTCATCAATCCCTCTTGTGTTGATCCCAACTTATCGAGCGTCCACTCACGAGAACACTCCAATCCAACCAGGTCCTCGGTGATTATAGCAGCAGACTCTTCGGCACGTCCCAAGGCCTCCTTCAGCCTAGCTATCTCTGCACGAGCGGAATCTAGGGAGCTGAGTAACTCGCCTCTGCTGGTGTCCTTCTTCGCCAGGTTGGCCATCAGCTGTGCAACAGAGTGCTCGCGTGAACGGAGCTCGCTGCTAATGGAAGATCTCAAGTCACGCCATTGAGTCATTCTATCCTCCATCTGAGAGGACATAAAAGAAGAAGCTCCGCCAGCCTTCAAATCCCTCAATTCTTGAACCTCTGACTCCAGAGCAGTAAAATCAGCAGTGAAGGAATCAGCCAACTCTGGGTATCCTTCTTCCCTCATCATCAGCATGTGGCGAGAAAAGGAACGCCTGAACTGGTCAAAGCAGTATCCTCGGAGAAGAAGTTTCTCAATCATGCCATTATAAAAGGCGGTGAAGAAGTTGAGGTCCGCGCGAAAAATCTCTTTCTCAGGATCGGTACCAGCCAAAAGGACGCGAACATACTCATGTAGAGATGATCGAGCTCCTGCAAACAACAATGGGGAAGTTAAAAGATTATCAAATACGACAAGGAAACCCGAGAAAAAATTCGAAGTATACCTGTACTGGCGGAACTTCCCTCGGGTGGAGGCACGGCAGACTCTGAGATAACAGCAGGATTAGCCATGAAGAGTGCATCGACCCCTGCAGGCAAATCAGTCGTATCTCTCGGCTGTGGCAAAGAGACATGGCTCTCAGGCAAACTATCAGCCCCAGAAACTGCAGCAGCATCAGGCACAACGCCTGGTCCTACAGTTATACCTCTCTATTAGTCAAAATGGAAATTTAGGCAAATAAAGAGAATCAGGGTGATAAGATCATCGGCATACCTGCAAGTCCATCATCTTCTGCAACACGGAGAGGGTCGGTAGTCAAGGGAGAATCAGTCCTGGTGGCTGATGATGTACCTGTGAGTGTATCGCTCATAAAGGGCGGTCCCGCAGTTCCTCTGGCGGCCTGTTCAGCCAGCATATCGACTAGCAGCCCAGCGTCAGGACCGCAGAAACTCGGCGCAGAGGCATTCCCCTGGTCTTCAAAACCTACATCATGAAAGGATTCACCCTCAGTCGAGTTCTCTTTCCCTATAATCAAAAGATATATTATCGGATGCAGGTATACCTGAGTAAGAAGCGGTGGGCTCGACGCTATACTCTGGCCCAAGATCAATGTTCAAATCGATGCCCAGAGAACCGTCATGAAGGGCGTCGCACATCTGCTGCACGAAGCAATCCATGTTATCCGGGCCAGGGGATGCGGGAGGCAATGGAAGTTCACCCTCTTCAAGGATCCCTGGAACATAAAGCACGGTTACGAATTCCAGAAGGAAGATCAAGCTAAAACAATAAAAATGACGGAAGGTTACCTTTCTCCCTGTCGGCAGAGCCTCCGGAATCTACTCCATGAGAGCGTTGATCAACAGGAGGTCTATAGGCAATCTTCTTCCTTTTCAAAGGACCACCCCTCTTGGAACCGACGGGACGATTGTGCGAAGTTTGTCCACCAAACTTGGATTTCGCACGACGTGAGGCGAGAGGTTCATGGTCATCGGCCGATCCACCTGAAACAACAAGGATTATTTCACGTGCCAAGGTTGAGGAGAAGCGAATCAAGAAGCATGACAAACCTGCATCAAGTTCTACTTGGTCGGTGTCTATGCCCATTTCCTCCTCACAAGCTTCATCGCCATCCGCAGGAAGGTGCTCTTCATCAATTCTGCTTGAAGGAGGAGATTGAGCAGGCCTCTTCCCCTGCTTCTGAGCAGCCGTCATAGCAGCCTGAACCAAGTGCTCAGACTCTAACTCCGAAAGGCTCTTCACACCTATGGATTCATAGGCAGAAAGGAACCACTTGCAGCTAAGGAAGGTGATCATCGGTTTGCGCTTATACGAAGGGAGAGCAAACTGAGCCCCGGTGCAACCAACCATGGTCCATAACCACGCTCGTATACCGTCGACAAGCCCTCCCTTAACCTGTAAACCACGGCTCGGATTCCCAACATATAGTTGGTCGTAGCCGAACTGACGTGCGAAACGGCAGGGAAGGTAAGGCTCGATATGGCAACGGTTCTTCACCCGAAGGACAAGATACCCGATGCGGATGTTTACCAGCCATCGGAAGCAACCGACGTCAAGAGCAGTCCGGTTAGTTCGGGGTTTCTCCACATCAGTCAACTCCTCGCCATAGCGTCCAGAAAATTGAGGAAAGCACTTGAAGAGCTCCCAGTTCCGACGAATTTGAAGTTCTTGTTGTACATCTTCAAATTTCTTCCCAAGCCACCTACTCCTCTCCAACAGTTGTAGGAAAGGAACAGGGGTGTCAACGGTGCGGGGAGCTGACATCATGTCAGGCCGGTGTAGAACGAACCATGCCATCAGATAAGCATAAGGCAGCTCAACCTTCGGGCAGGTAAGCTCGGTCGAGGGCTTGGAGCCCACATGGGTAAGAACACGAACTACACCCCTGAGCCCGCAATGAATGCTGGCCACCATCGCTGGAAGCAAGGACAACTCCCGCCCATAGGCTAGCTGGACTGCCGGGAAGAGCACCTCGACTGGTAAGTCATCCGAAGACTGGTATGGCACAACGCACTTCTTCAACCAGAGTGCGAGGTAGCCGGCCAACAGAGACCGAGGCTCTATAGACTTCTGCGCACGACGGAGGAAAGAACGGAACGTGGTCCCGGCGGGAAAAGCTCCCTCGGCGCTGGCAATAGTATAAGATTGAGTTTCATTCTTCTCCATCAGCTCGTTAATAGTGGTGAAGTCCAAGACATCCAACTCATGGATAGGTCCAACGAAATCACCCTCCAGGTTTTGAAACAAATAAACGGCGAACTGCTTCAAGCTGATCTTCTTCTTCGTCTTAGCTGGAGCAGAAGTTTGGAGAAGTGAGGTATGGTAGTGACATGTGAGATCCTAAAGCGTGTCATACATATCAGGGCTATCTTTCTTTAGCAAAGCCAACTGCTGGTTGGAAGGAAAGTACTCCTGATACGGGCAATTCCCCATCGGAAGGCCCGAAACCTGGTGCATCTCATGAAGAGCCAGCCCTAGTTCCCCACCGCTTGTGAGGAAAGTGTTGCTATCAGGCATGTATGTCTCTAACAGTGCCAAAAAGTGGCGGCAACTGACTGGGATCCCGTACATGGTAGCTCGTATGGGCGCATATAACCCACTATCTTTCAGATCCCTCTCCCACCTTCCCAGAACATAGCCGGTCATACGGGTCCACCACCCCTTGCCCGGCGAAGAAGCCCAACCGTAGCATCGGTAATCCAGTGGAGGTAGCTGTCTTCCAAGCTGAGCTAGATGGTTCTTCACGGTAAGAGCAGCCGCCGACACCTCGCCTGGAGGTGCGGTGTCGAGACCCATGATCCCGGGGTGAAGACCGCAAATGGATTGATACCCCAGAGAACCGGGACTCTTATGATGAGAAATGTATCCGCACTGGATGTGGACAGCAGCATTGGTAAGAGACCAGGACATCTGTCGCCCCACAGCCTGTTTCTCCAAGAGAGTAAAAGAACACTGGCGAGGAATGGAAGGAATATATAAAAGAGCTCCCTCGTCAAGGGTTAGCTAATGCTCCTCAGCAAGAGTCAGCACGGCAGGATCCTCGGTGCGATCCCCGAACAGGAAATCTGGCTTCTTTAAAGCCTCAGTAGAAGTAGCATCTGCGGTGAGGGGAGCATCGGTGATAAGTTGGCGTAAACAGTGACGCCCTCCCTCCTTTATCAAACGACAGAATTCGTCTGAACGATCATGGCCAAACTGCGGAAGGGGATTGATGATCTGCCTAGCGGAAGCTGAAGAGAACACTTCCCTGCTGCAACCGGTAGGGGCATGGTGAGGGAGACTACCCCCGGGAAAATCGACTGCAACAGAGCATGAAGATGGAATCAGAAAATTCATGTCATAAGATTACTCGCGGGATAACCGGAGTGACGATTTCGAGCGTCCTACACCAAGAGGAAGGTACGTATCTTCACGTAGATACCGTGATAATATATACCGACCTGTAAGGTGTAAGACGACACGAGATCGTCCCGACATATCCGAAGACTTGAATTGGCTAAAGCAAAACAAGTCTGAAACCTTAACCCCCGTGCGAGGGGTATCGGTTCTTCCTTCATAACCCGTGAGAGGTCAATCCGGGATACAGACCTTAACCCCCGCGCGAGGGGTATCGGTTCTTCCTTCATGACCCGCGAGAGGTCAATCCGGGATACAGAAAGTATAAAATTCTCACCCCCGTAAAAAGAAGCCGCTGAAGAAGATACAGCGGGAGCCTCCTCCTCGCTGTGCTGCGAGTGGGAGCGACTCCTGGAAAGCTGAGCACGACGGGAAGACATCACAAATCTGCAGTAAAGAGCAGTACATCAGGTACAACATATAATACACGAAATATCGAAAAAGGGGAAATTAAGCACTTTGACTTGAAATCCTATAAACAAATAGGATTTTACAGTTAAAGTCTAATTAAACCTACGAATTTCGTGCACGCAAAACGATAATCGTCGTTTCGCGATAAATTTTGGCGAAATACCCAAAATACCCCCCCGTGCTCAAGGCCAGATTCAGGTCAAGGACACGTGTGACTCAGGACGTGGTCGTTATACTTGATCATCTAACGTCCCGGTACCCTATAATTCTGATCAAATTTTGCAAATAAGTCCTTTTGCAGAATTTGGTCAATTTTACATAAAAGCCCCTCCTCGAACTTTTGGTTTTGCATCCAAGTGCCTTTACCAAAAAATTCGATCAGGAGTTTGGGGTCAACACTCTCTGAATTTCAGCCCCAAATTCGTGGTCATTTTGCAAATTAGACCCCAGAAAATTATATGGGCTGTTTTGCAAATAAACCCCTCCAAACAATTCCTTTAACCCTTTTGCACAAAGCACCCCCTCTCTTGAGGAAACGAACATGAACCCTAATCCCGAATTTCAATTCATGTTTGCACAAAAACCCCCACAAAATTTCAGCCACACTTTGCAAACAAGTCCCTCAAATTTCGGCCATCATCTATTTTGCACAAAAACCCCCAAAGTTTCGGCTCTTTGCAATAAACCCCCCAAAGTATATTACATACATAATCCCTAGCCTATTTGCAAGCATAAAAATGCAAATTTTACAAAGGAATAGGAGGATGGAGGAGGAGATCTTACCCAAATCAAATAAGTTCCCCTTTGAGCTTGGAAATGGAGGCCGAGACCTTCGTTTGGAAGAGGAGAAAAATCCGGCAAATGGGTACCCGTCAAAATCCCGAATCGTCTAAGGGATTGAGGGGTTCTCAAGAGTAAATCAATGGAGGTTTGCTTGGAGAAAGAGAAAACCGAAAATAAGGGGGAGGGGTTCGGTTTTGGGAGAAGGCCTTTCCTCTCTTAAAATTCAAAATAAAGGAAGGGGGGGGGACCATGCCTAAGTGTACAAGAGACAAAAGAAGAGAGAGGGGGGACCACTAGGGGAGAAACACCCC
>BQKN01058889.1:0-17290 GCA_022839385.1 Asparagus kiusianus | reverse complement strand
CACCTAACCTACGAGTTGTCATTTGCCATTTTGCCATCAGGGCAGCCCTTAGTAGGGCGATAAGACCTAGGCATCCACATTAAAACCAAGGCACCTAACCTCCAGGTTGTCATTTTGCCGTTATGCTATCAGGGCGACCCTCAATAGGGCGATAAGACCTAGGCGTCCACATTAAGACCTAGGCACCTAACCTCCGGGTTGTCACTTTACTAAAAAGACCAAGGAGATCTAAGCCCTAGGCACTTTGCCTTACAGGTCCTTTTTAACAAAAAGACCCAGACATTACGCAAACAAAAGGCGTAAAATAAGCCAGTCGTCTCGACCGCTCAACACTCTGGTCGTCACAACATGACCGACTCACAACAATCAACACTAGTTCTCTCAAGAAGAACAAAGCTATAAGCTAATAGAGCAAAACATGGAACAAGACAAGTTCATGAGTAAGAGTAAAGTTCATATCTTTTTTCCAAATTTCAAAATTTATTACAAATAAATTTTATTACATTATCCATGTAAATCTTTACAACAAGGCATGTTGAAATTTGAAATTTACAAAAAAGAAAAAAGATAAAAAAAGATACAAGCCCTCAGATCTCTCGACCAAATCTGGTAGTAGGGCTTGGGAGGTCCTCTACAAGAGCGGTGGGGGTAGGAGTAGGAGACGAGGTAGCGCGAGGGTCTTCTCTAGGGTCATCACCGACTTGTCGTCGACGTCATCCAATGCCAATTCCAACCCCTCTCTTCTCACCTCGATCACCTTTAGGAGGTCAAAACAGTGAAAGACTCAGGGTGGATAAAGGCAGTCCGGTGTAGGATGAGAGGTAGGGGGAGCAGCGAGGCTAGGTAGTCGACTCTAGCCTAGCAAGCTAAGGCCACCTCAGTTTTACCCAAGGGGTCTTGGCACCAATTGTCGACCACATTCACCCGATAGTGCTCTAAGTCTAGGCAAGTGAGCCGATCCTCCAGGTCCTTGACTATTGTCGCGGACACCTGATGAGTCGACCGCTCATCCTTGAGGTTTCTCCTCGGTTGCTCGACCGAAAGATGACTCGATCGAGCATCCTCCTCTACCGTCGCCTTGAGGTGCCTCTCGGACTCAAGCTCCCCCTCCGGAGCAGTCATGCAGCTATCCCGCTCGGAGATTCCCTACTGGAGGTGGCTGACCTCACCCTTTAGATGGGCCACCTTGCCTTGGAGGTTCTTAATAGAAACTGCTTGCTTAGCACCGTGGGATTGGAACCCCTTAAGGAGCTTTTCCCTTGCATCCACCTCCCAGTGCCAGGGGGCATTGATGCTGTTTAGATCTACCTCCAAGGCGGCGATCTTATTCTTTTCTTTCTCCCTGCCTGACTTCTCCTTAGCCAGGTTTGCCTACCACTCAGGCGGAGAGTTGTACATGTAGGTGAGCTGGTTGAATAGGTCTGCCTCCACTAAGGCCCTCCGGATCAAGTAGGCTTTGAGAGCCAAGTGCAAGCCAATACTCGGCATCTCCCTCAAGAACCCCTCATCCTTCAGAAGGGAAAATTGTTGGATGGTTCGAATAGAGGTAGTCGAAGACCCGAAGATCAAGGTCTCTATGTCGAGAGGCACCGCCGCAACAAACCTCTCTCCCTCTGGGAGTTCCCTCCTAGGCGAACAGGGGCCTGGCGGGACTCCTAACAACGTGGCCTTCACCTTCTCCCAGAATTAGGGTCGAGCTCCAAAGTCCAGTGGTGGAAAGGCTAGATCTCCTCATCCTCCTCATCGGCCTCACCCGTCGCAAATTCTAGAGGGGGTGCTGCTCCCTCTTCGGCACCCTCGAAAGTCTTGGTAGTCTTCTTGCCTGGCCTACGGGATGGTTAGAGTGTAGGGCTCGGGACAGCTACCTCCTTAGTAGGAGAACCAATTTTAGCACCCGTGACTGATGGGGTCGCCCCCACTAGCCTCGAGGGGAACAATCGTCGATCACGACGACCTTGTTGGCCTTCTTGTTTTGATGGTGATTTAACAAACAATTTACTACTAATATTGTTTGTCTAGTGTTTGTATTTTTTTTATTTATTATAGATAAATAATATGTTGGAGGATGGATGAAATTGTGCTTCAAAGAATATATCCAATGGAGGTTGGCGGAATTGTGGAGTGAAGCAACGTACAATTCAAGTTAAAGATCAAGTTCAAGCTTCATCCGCAACGTGTACCAAGTTGAGCTACAATGAAGATCAAGATCGGCTTGGGTAATCTAGTTTAGGTTTTATATTATGTGTGTTATATACTCTAAGCTCAATATCATATACACACATATTTTATTGGTTTCCTTGTATATATATGTAGTCATATATATATACAACACAAGCTTTGGTTTTTATGTTTATAAATATGAAATTGCATATTTCATATTTATTATTGTGATTTGGTTTAACTACTTAGATATGAAACAAATATATTTTCATATACATACTCATATGTTTCATTTTCTATTGTATTTGTAAAAATATTGTATTCTTAGTTTTTGGACTTAACAATATTCATATACATATTTTATTAAGTTTGCATAATCATTGTGTAAAGTTTCAAAACATGGTTTAGCCTAAATGTCAAAATTCATATGTTTACATTTTCATGTTTTGGACTATTTTGTAAAATGATGATTTTTTTATTTGGGAAGTCCTTTTTAGAAACTAGTCTTTGTAGCATGTTTATTATCATGTCTATAATCATTCCCCAAAGTTTTATATTTTTTAGAATTTATTTGATATTTTTAAACAGTGTTTTAAAATCAGAATACTGTTCAAACCTGTTATTTCCATATGTCTGTTTGCGGTCGACCGTCACGGTCGACCGCCCCTGAGTTCAGAAACTCAGTATGTTTTTTATTGGCTCACGGTCGACCGTGGCGGTCGACCGTAAGTAGTCCAGAGACTTTCGTGATCGACCACCGCGGTCGACCGTCGCTTGTCCAGAGCCATAGTATTGTTTTTTGTTGCTCGCCGCACTGTCATATCGGTTCTAACGGCTAGTTTCCAGAGCCGTTGCCGAATAGTTTTTTGCTCTTTTCTTGGCTTTCTCTTGGCTTTGGGGTTTCTATAAATATCTCATTATACCTCAGTTCTATTAAGCAATCCAAGAAATGTTTTAACAAGTTTTAAAAGAGTTTAAGTTTGGTTTTAAGTTTGTTTAAGGGTTTGGTTTGTGAAGAATTCCATAAGAGGAAGTGGAGATCAATTAATTGAGCTTCAATCCATCTCTCTCTCTTATCATCTAGAGAAGTTTTCCTAAACTCATTCTAGCTTTTATTCATAATTATTTGTTGATTATTATTTCTATTAAGCTAGTATTTATGTTTGAGTTTAGTTGTTTTTATTTCACTCATTGTTTACACACACCTAGATGAGCTTATTGTATTTTCATACATAGTATATTTGGGGTTGGTGAAAATTATAACAATTGAGTGTGAGCTTTTATTGTGTTCTCATCCATATTAGAGAACAATCATTTGTTGTATTTGTGCTTATTGTGAGATACACTTTGTAATACACTTGTACACCGAGAGAAGTGTGTGGCGAGATTCGGGGATCGTCCCAAGAGGAGTGGCGTCGGTTGACGAACCTAGGGAGAGGTTGTATCCAAGCACTTGAGGGAGACACGTCTAGTTCAACACTTGAGAGGTGTAGAGTGGGATTACAAGAGTGTGTTAGTTGTAGAGTTTTCGGTAAACTAGAAAACCGTATTGTGTGGTGTAAACGTTATTCGGGTAAGCGTAGAAAACCCGGTTGTTGTGATAGTGGAGATCTCCTCGAGGTGAGGAGCGGAGATGTAGCTCAAGTGGTTAGACCGAACTCCGTGATCATATCGTTTTGTTTGTGATTGCATTGGCGTTCTTATTCTTGTATTCATATCTTATATCGCCTTTGTGTATTGCTCATCATATTGCCCGAACTCTTTTGTAGATTATTTATTTTACCCTTGTGTTAGTTTATATATCCTTGCTCATATATTTGTAATATCTCATTGCTAGGATATATTCATTTGTTCATATTGCTTATCCTAGCTCATTTATCTTGTTGTATTTCATACTTGCTAGGATAACTTATTAATTAGTTTTAATTGGTATAAAATCAGATTAGATTAGCATAAGACCCTAATCACCCCCCTCCCCCTCTAGGGTCTAACAGACCTCATTTAGCTGAACTGCTAGGATGGTCGGATGTTGCTGCTCTACCGAATCAACCCATACCTACCCAGTTGACCTACTAGATCCTTGATCCTTCTTGGCCTTCTCCTTATTAGCCTTCACCCTCTGCCTCATCAGCTAGGCAGCGATCTCGGCCACTCTTAACCTCAGGCCTCCAACTTCTTTAGGGTTAAGATTTCCCCTCAACCTCTTGTGGAGTCTTAAGGCCGAGCTTGACTCCTTGCCTCTCAAATTCCTCTTAGGGCGTTTTTTGAAGGGTAGGCCTAGCAGACTCACCCTCACCTTGTCGACCTCAGTGAGTGAAACCATGGAGACGCTCGCCGCACTGAGAGATGTCATCTCGAAGAGGTTCCCCCTCTCCCGAAACCCGGCATAGGATCGGACCTTCTCTAGTTGTCACCTCTCCTCAGTAGTGAGGACGCACGACATCAGCACGTCCTTATTGATCTCAGGGTAGTTGGGAGAGGAGAGGACACTGTCGGCACTAAAGACCCATACGAACCGCTCCTTCCAGTCCTTTTTAGACTCTGGAGCATTAGAAATAAGTTTGCAACCTACAGTATAGTGGAGGAAGTAGTGGGGGTCACTCCTTGTCGACTTGATGCCCACCAAGTTCCCCAACAGGCACATGCTCGGATAGTGAGGGTCACTCCTTATCGACTTGACACCGACCAAGTCCCCAGTAGGCGCATGCTCAGCGAGACGTCGACCCGGTGGTAGATTACGATGAAGCCCACCAAAGCCCCAATTGCATTTGTAGTGAACTAAGAGGGGGAAACCCCCAAAGGGATGCACACATCCCTAATGAAGGTATGGAACGGTAGTCGGAGCCCATACTCAAGATGGGCGAGGTGCAATGGTGCCATATTCTAGCTGTGGCGGTACACCGGCTCATCCCCACTTGGTGTTGTAAGTGTAAAAGCCTTGGGGAGATCATAGAGCCCATAGTACTCCTCGAGCTCTCTAATGCAAACTTTTGAGTGGATTGGCTAGAGAAGATCGATCATCTCCTCATTGCAGCTAGCGGTGGAAGTTTGAGAAACCATTGGAATTTTGATTGCAAGGAGATTTAGGAAGCTAAAAAAGATGAGCACTGGAGATTTTGAGCTAAAGTTTGTGAAGGAAACCCTTCTTCGCTTCCAGCGGGTTATTTATAGTACCCTAGAGAGACACGTGGAATAATCTGGACAGTTGACTCGTTTTGAAATGAATGGATCAGATACGCCTCGGACTCTCAAATGGTTTACACAAAACTCAAAGAACCGCCCCCTTTACTCGACGCCTCTTACCTAAATAATCAAAGCAACGCCATAAATCTCTAACATCTGATAGCGTCACCATGTCATTTCAAACAGTGATGTTTCACCTGTCAAATAAAGGCTTCTGAAAACTCACTAAACAACTCTATTCAGTGAATAGTCGACCAGACCTAGTCGACTCTTAATTGCCGACAACAGACTTTGAAGAAGAAGAACTCTCAGACACTTGCCCTAAGAGCTCAGACGCCAATCAACAAAAGCCGTCAACTCGACTGGTTTTAAACTTAAAAAATAAACACATCAGAAACAACTACTCGAGTTTGAGACTTATCTTCTCAACAAAGGACGAGCCCCCTTGAGTCAGTAGTTAAGTTCAAGTCTATAATAGAGCTAAGTCATCTAGAAGACACAAATTGAGATTGCATAGCAGAAAAGTAATTCTAGCTCAAAGATCTCTTTATTCATTTATGAAGAATATTTACAGAGTACAAGATACGTGTATACATATATACAATAGAAAGCAAGTGACAGGACAGCCCTAGGGGGCTAAGAGAGGTCCATTCCTGCTCTTAGAGTCATAGGCAGGGACGTGCTGGGAGCAGCCGACGGAGGATTCGAGCAGTCTCATCCATCGTCCGACTCCCCATCTTCCTCACCTAGACCGAGTCCCACTCCAAGTGCTTCCACCTCCACCAACTTATCCAGGCACTTAGCTATAATGGGATGATAGTGAAAGTGGTCGGGTAGGTTCCTCATCTCGACTGGAAGCTGCACCGAGAGGTGGTTATACCCGGCCTTGCAGGTGATCTCCACTTAAGTTTTTCTAGTTAAGCTCTGGCAATACCCCTCAATAATCTCCTGGCAGTAAGGCTTGAACTCGAGGTGGACATTTCGGCTTTAGGCCATTGCCACCGACTCCTGCAGGCGTGCGACCTCCCCCTGAAGCTTGATGAGCTCCGCCTGCATCGCCTCCTGCTTCTCAACCTCGACCTTCCCCATAGCGATCCCTCCCCCGAAGAGCCTCATTCAGCCTCCTGGCCTTCCTGTTGCTTCTCTCCAGTTTTCGTCTTAGCCCGTCAACCTTAGAAGATCTTAGGACTGATGTCCCTGTAGCCTATTCTGAGTCGACCCCTCTGCCAACTCTTAGGAAATCAACCTCCCCTAAGAGCTTTAGATATTTAGTCCGTATGTGCTCCATCCAGCCATATATCTCCTACTCTACTAAAGCACCTCAAGCTAAGTAGATGCGAAGGCTTAGGTGGAGACCAACATCGGGAACCCCCTGTAGAAACTCCTTATCCCGAGGAAGCCAAAACTGATCGACGACCTTTGACTAAGTCAGGTGAGAGCCCAGGGCTATCCCCCTAACATCGAGATGGTGAACACTCCTATCCATATCAGGAGCGGACCCCTATAGTCCCGATGAGTTACTTCTCATCCTATCCCATTCTTCTTCTTCGATCTCGACAACACGGTGAAGAAAGGGATATTCCAGCCTTGCGGGAGACGCCACCTCCTCCTCGATCGGCTCTTCCCCCTGACGAGTCGACTCGTTGCGATGGGTGAATGATCCTCCCTCATCAACAGGAGCTCTAGCCTCGGCTCACCTCTTCTTGAGGAGCCTCGACTAGCTCTTCCGGGGCCAACTTGTCCAGATGGATGACGTCGGTCTCGACCATCTCGATTGCCGCCTGAGATTCTTGTTCCTCATCCCTCCGGGGACTCCTCCTCTTTCTGTGGACGAGGGTGGCAGAGGGCTCCACCTTAGTCATCTCGGCCTCCATTGGGGGAAAGTCACGACGAAGACGCTTCACGGGCCTAACAGACGATCCTTCTTAGGGGTCTGCCAAAGGAGCGGTCGACACCATCGCCGCTTCCACTGTCCCTAAGATAATGGCTAAAGCCCTCTCCTGGTCCTTGGTATAAGGAGGCACGACTGGCACGTTGGTAACTTACAAGACCGAGTTGTCTAATAGATGAATGACTTGATGAGAGCCAGCATATGCCTTAATCTGGTCAAGCGCATCCCTCTCGGCATCGAGCAAGTCACCCTCCATGAGAGCCTCCCTCCTTATTTCGGGCCAGTTCGAGCAACCTAACTCTAGGTCGTCCCCCACCACTCAGACAAACTTCTCCTTCTAGTCCTTATGCAAGTCGGGAAGGCCGGAGAAGAGCCTGAACTTCCCCACTATTTGAAAATAGAAGTGGGATTCAGTCTGGTTCAACTTCACAGTCACCAACCGACTCAAGAACTGCAAGGATGGCTTTATCGCTGACCAATGGCAGATGACAATGAACCCCACCAAGGTGGCAATGACGTTCAGCTTCAGTTGGGCCGATGATACCTCTAGCACCATGAACACTTGCTAGAAGAAGGGGTGTATGGGCAGCCGCAGGCCACACTCTAGATGCCTCAGGTAGAGCGGACCTCAATCCGACCTGTGATCGTAAACGACCTCCTACCTCATCAGAGCTATCAGCTTGTAATCTCTAGGGATATCAAATCTCCCATGGAGCGTCCTCTTCTAGACTTGAGTCACCTTTGAATGGAACTCCGCCAGAAGAGCTCGTCGATCAACAAGATCTGACGCCTTTGAAGAATGCAAAGATGATAACGAGAAAGAGATGAGCGGGAAAGATTTTGAGTTCTCAAAGAAAGTTCAAAGGACAATAATTACCACCTCTATGGCTCCAGCGTTATATATAGGAAGCTGAATCCACAATAGTAAGAATCTGAACTTCCTAATCTAATTATGGCCAACGGCCAAGATTAATTCCCAGAATCTGAAACGACAATTCGAGGATCAAGGCACAGCCAACTCTCCTCGAACAGCCCGCAATCAGTAATGAAAAGTGAAGATGTGGTAGTCAAAAAGAATATGTAGTGATGTCAGCCACGTAAATCTGACATGATTTTTTAGTTCCCTCATTTAATGCACACCCACGTTCGTTCAAAGTTTCTTATTTCACTTGAACCCGGCTCAATCCGACTCTAAGCGAAAGAAGCTAACTGTTATGGTATTTTTAGTCGCCAAAGTACGGTCCTTTGCCAGCTACGGACACCCCTTCATGATCCACTCAATCCAAATTAATGGTCAAACATCCAAGGATCTCGAAGTAGCTGACCCGTCGAGTCGACATCTCCTCATATCGACTAGAATGGCGGTACTAGTCGATCCTTCTATCGAAGATGACTTGCAACGAGCCCACTCAACCAATTATTTAACACCTCGCGAGGTCGACTCGAAAGGCGTTATTTCTTGGCGAAGCTATAGGACGACTTCAGCCTTGGACATCTCCCACTGACAGCACGTCAGCGTAGCATTTAATGTTTGACAGGCGCGTCATACCTCTAGCCCCAATAGTCTTCATAACTCATTGGACCACATCAGCACCGTCATGCCTCCGATCACTTTCCATTTAATCTTGAAGTGATCTCTCCTCCACTCGCTGACCAACACGTGTAAAGTATGTACTGACGCGGTTGCCAGCCCATACTTCTTTACCGTCATCCTGTACTCGGCCGAAGTGACTATTCTACCATTCCATCACCATTACAAATAGAGGTACAATTCTCAACAGAAGGGGTTCTAGATCTGGATTCTGATTTTTGAAATCTCAATTCTGAATTTTTAAAATATCTGCTAATTATACTACACTACACACAAGAACTCTCATAGTTCTTCATTTTTCACTCAAGTTCACCAACTGACTTGATCGTCAGACGTACAACGGTGGAACCAAGCCCCATCCACTCACGAGTTTCTACTTTGTGCTGGCTGAAAGCAGCTCTACTCGAAACCAGATATTCGGAGAAGTGAGCAGCCCCTCATCAATCTCACCCTCAAAATATTTGACTTTTTGGTTAACCATCATCAACAGTTACCTTAGGTGATTGATTGTGCAAAGATCCAGAAGATTCAGATTATCGATGGGGGTCATCTAACCATCGATGAATGCTTAACACCATCAATGGGCAAGAGCTACCTTCGATGATCAAGATTGTTGATTTGAAATTTTCATCTTTTAATCTTAGTCGTCTATTGTACATCAAACCCTAATCCTCTCCTAGGTTTTGAGACATTGTTTCAAGACCTAATTAGAAGAAAATAAGAGAATGAAAGAAAGAAAGAGGAAACCTAGGGTTTGTTCTTGGTGATCAAGGAGAGCTTTTTGATCCCTCGGAGTCCTATTAGTCGCTCACTCGCCACGGAGTCCATCTTCAGCCTTGTTTTTCATCAATCTTTGCTTAGATCATTTGAAAAACGGTTTGCACAATCAAAAAACTGTCAGATAGTTTTATATTGAGCCTAATGGTTATTCGTTTTACTTTATATTGAACTTCTTTTATAGCATACTCAAGCCGGTTGAATCAATGGCTGAGAATAAGCTAGGGCTAGGAGTTACTCAATGTGAGGATTATGTTAGATGATTGGTTTCGAGTAGAAACTAGGGTGCGATTTTGTAAGCCTATAGTCTTGTAAACTTATCGAATCGGGTCTGTGTTTAGAAGAACTTCGCCATAGTGAGAAAGTCATTTTGTGAGAAGAAAGAGTGGATATAGCATTGTTTATTTGGACCACTATAAAATCTCGTGTGTCTCTTGTTAGTTGGTTTTGTGATTAATATTATTGCTAATTATTGTCTATCACTGTAATTTATTCTTGTTCGCTGCATATTTTGTGTTTACATGAAAATAGGTAGGCAATTCTATTCACTCTGCCTCTAAACTTGCATCTCAGATCTAACAGAAATTTGCCATCTGAGTTTTAGCATTAATTTGGTTAGATTGTCTCAAGCGAACAGAGTTTTAGTACAGGGAGGTGAGCGCCTTTAAGCATAGCAAGACTTCAGTTAAACTACAATTTTTCAAAAAAAAAAAAAAAAGAAGTAGAAAAAGAAAAGACTTGAGAAGAAAATTGCATAAAAATCACGTTTTAGTTGAAAAACTATCTAATCCGGAGCAAACACTTTTTGGTGGTTTTTATGTTTGTAAAATAATATTTCAAATAAGACTCAGCAAGTCATATTATTTTATTTCTTTAAAAGTTTAACACTTCGTTGTGTGTGTGTGTTTTTTTTTTTTGGAAAATATTTGTGATTTATTTATCTATCTTTTAAATAAAATTATCTTTCAATCAATTTAAATAAATTAAAAAACACATACGATATTTATTGTCTGCTAATGTAAGATAATGTCATTTGAAGCATGTTCCATTTGTCAAATAAATAATAATAATTATAAATAAATGTGATTTCTTATTCTCAGAAATAATAATGTTAAATTATAACAATAGACCCAAAGCTAGTCCGTCTCTTTCCTGGGCCTGCGGCCCTGCGCCAAGCGGGAGCTTACGTGTGCCACTTTTTCAAAAACATATAAATAAATAAATAAAATCGCAATTTCTCATTTTAACGGATTTGATTTGGTTTAATGAGAAAAAATATATCAATTTGGGCTGTTTCCTAACATGTGCTATTATAGATGTAGTGGGCCTGATAGGCCTCGAAGGACACCACTTGTGGGGTTTTACGCTAAACTTTAGGGCCATTAACTTAGGCCGCAATATAATCTGAGGCCGCAATATAATCTAAAATTTTGAAACTTCCCAAATCCATTCCTAAACCTTTGCCCTAGACCACGAGGACCATTTTTTCGTATCTGAATAATTGTGGCGGAAAAAAGAAAAAGAAAAAAAATTCGTCGATCCTACAGTCTCGTGTTTTGAATTCATTAACGTGGCAATATAATAAATATCACTATTTCCCAATAATTGAACTAATTCTGTCTTATCTTTTCTTACTTCATAGCAACAAGAATTGATGAGAGCCCCGTTTAACTTCGTACTACTAACGAATCAACCGGCATTAAGCCTCTACGCAATCATCAATAAATCAAGTAAAATATGTAGCCTAAGAACTCCAAGAATGAATTTAGAATTCCAAATAAAAGAAATCCCAATGTTATTGATACTTCTTCCAAGGTTTCAATCACCAAAAATAGCAAAAAAAAACCTATACATATTATTCCGAAACAAGTGCTATTTGTAAATAAATTCCTACTCATAAAAAAGTCCTATTTGTAAACAAATTCCCAATCCTAAAGAAAATTCTATTTATAATCAAAACAATTATATTCAGACTCCACTTATTGTAATCATGCATCACTCAAGCACGATCACTTCTATGCATAGATGGCTCCGGAATCATCATAGCCATCCAATGTTTCCCCATCATTTGTCAAGTCCTTCCAATGCACTAACACTTGCCATACCCTCTCTCTAGTACACCACTTCACCTAACTCCTATAGCAAAGCACCTCATTAGGAACCAATAGCATGTTAACCCCTGAATTGAATGAAGGCAATTCACCTATAAGAAAATTGGTGTCCCATACTTTCTTCTTCAACACAGATATATGAAAAACTGGGTGTGAACGAGAGAACTCTAGCGACTCCAACTTATGTCACCTCACTAATCGGTTGTGATACTTTGAAGGGCCCATAATATTGCTGCAATAACTTCATATTGAACAACTTCTTTAAGGATCTCTGTGGGTAGGACTATAGCTTCAAATACACCAAGTCACATAGCTCAAAGGTTGTCACATCGCCCTTCGTCGTAATACTTTTTCATCCACTGCTAGGGCTTCATTAACTCCCTCTTCAAACCATACAATATCTCATCCCTAGCCAATAGCTCCTGCTCCACCCCATCACCCTTCGCTCTCCCCAGCACATAAAACTGTAGCAATAGTGGCAATGACCGTCCATACATTACCTTGAACGGACTCTTATGGATTAACGAATGGAATGCAGTATTAAACCAATACGTAGCCCACAAAAAAAATTCATCTACCTCTTCTGTTCCTCATGATTGTAACTCCTCAAATATTACTCTAAATTACTGTTCACCACCTCTATCTGTCCATCAATTGCCGAATGATATGACAAACTTGTCTTTAGCTTACTCCCCTATAATGCAAACAACTCCTAGCAAAAGGAACTCGTGAATACCTTCCCTGATTAGTGATTATGCTTCTTGAAATCTCATGCAACTTGACCATATTTTTCACAAAAACTCGAGCAACACTTGCTACCCTAAACAGATGCTTCAATGGAATAAAGTGTGCCACCTTACTCAAGTGATTCACCATGACTAATATAGCCTTAAGTCCCCAACAACTAGGCAACCCCCCTACGAAGACATGTCCTTCAAAATCCTCTTTAAAATTGGCAAAGGTTGCATCAACCTCATCAGAGCCCCTTATCATATTTTACCTTCTGGCACACATCACACTCCGCTACTTTTGCCTTCACCGCTGCCTTTAGTCCTTCCCAATAGAAAAAAATGCTTCACCCTGACATAAGTCTAAACCCTCTCTAATGTTATGAAAATGAGATAGAATGTTGTGCCTCAAGCCTAGTACTCTGGGAACATGTACGTAGCTTTTGTAGAAAAGTAGTCCGCCTCGGAACTCTTAACACTGTACACCTGGGTCTCCTCACCTAATCCAGCCAAGAATATTCCGATCACACTCATCCAACACCACAGCCTAATGAATATGACTACAAACTCTCTAATATACACTACTATTAGCATGTAAGCTGGCTTCCTCCTTGCTGCACTCTAACTACAATATCAAATTACTCTCCTTTTGAGATAATACATCGATAACTCTACTCTCCTTCCTAGATTAACATATGATGTCAAGCTCAAACCCAAGAAGCTTAACTATAAACTTTTGCTATTTTGAAGTAATAATCTTCTACTTCATCAAGTGTCTCAATACTTGTTGATCAATGACAACAATGAGCTTCCTTCCCAGCAAATATGTCCTCTACACCTTAACTGCCTACATTACTACCAACATCAGAGCATAAGTACTCTAGATCGTCTTTTGCAATCCCAACACTTTCATCATATAGGCTGTTATGGGACATATTTGTTCCATGAATATATGACTTGATGAGTCAGCATCTCAACCAGCCCGATAAGCCGATACCCCGGTGTCGACACGAGAAGCAATGACAATCGATATGAAAGATCCTGACCTCCCAGACGAGTCGACATCTTTATATCGACTCGAGAGATCGTTTTTAGCAGAGACGAGATGGCATTCTAACCAGTCGGTCATGCTGATACTCCTGAGTCAATACGAAAGGCGGTGTTGGTCGGCACGAAAGTCAACAAGTCAAAGATATGACCTTATGAGCTTTGCTTCTCGACGAAGCTAAAGGATTTCCCTTATCTCAAATCTGTCAGCATAGGTGTCACTTCTCAATATTATTTAATCTTTGATGATCATCATTAAGTGTCACTCCTCAACAGTCTTGAAGACTTGTCGGCTGCTAGCTCCTAATGCTGCCGAAGTGATCTCCCACCACTCACAAATCAACACGTGTGGAGCAAATGATGACTTATTTTCTAACTCACTCTTCACCACCACCTCACTACCGTCTTACTGTAGACTAATGGAGTGACCAACCTACCCTCAACATCCCCTATAAAGACAGATGTTATTCCATATAGCTAGAGGTTCGCAATCTAAAACCGACAAGAACACACAGTTCTATTATTCCATATAAGTTCAAGTTTATTAACTGACTTGATCGTCGGAGGTACCACAGGGGAATTTATCCCCACCCTCTTATGACTCTTTGTGTGCAGATTGATCAACAATCTTAATTCCAGAACCAAGCATAAAGTCGAAGTAGAAAGCGGCCCCTTGCAAACTATGTGACTTTATTTAGCTGTGTGATATTTAACATCAACAGTTTGGCACCCACCGTGGGGCCTCTTTTCCTTTTTTTGAGAAAAAATGCCAAGCTCCAATATAGGATCTGAGCAATATCAACCTCGAAGATAGTCGCTTAATTGTGTTACCCAAGACCAATTGGAACGAGCGGTGGACCAGCTCTCCTTATCACTTAAAGAGAAGTTTATCGTTTTGACCAAGTAGTTTTTATGACGAATCCCAGCGCCACCACATGCCACTGTACCACCTCCACCCACTGGATACCAACGATCAGAAGCACTTCCTTCCCAGTGACGGGATATCTCACTGTGAACTTCTCATAATCCCCCTAAGTGAGCGGAGAGCCATCCTAGGCAATCAGGCATCTCATCTCAGCAGGAACGACACCGTCGTCCTCATTCAAAAACCCATGGTGAAAGTTCCGGTCCTGGTCATTCAGTAGGACGTGCCAAAGGAACAGGCTCCATGAAGCCCCACCATCACGCTCTCTCATGCTCATCTACCACTTCAGGAGCTTTCGCCTACGATCGAGTATACAGGCCAGTTGCTGACACGATTGGAGGGAATACCCCACTCTCAGATGAGATAATGGAAAGCGCGTTCAAGAAGTTCAAAATGCCCCACTTAGGGACATACTCAGGTGAAGGAGATTCTTATGAGCATGTTCAAATTTATTTCAACATAATGAGTATGTTCTAAGTTTCTGAATCAATCCTCTGTCGATACTCCCCTGCCAGCCTCACTGAAAGCGCTAAGCTTTGGTGGAACGCTTTGAGTAGAAGATACATCAGTAGTTTTTGATAGCTGAGTCGAAAGTTCATCCACCACTTTCTAGCTAACACCAAGCAGAAGCTCTTCCCTCATGTGCTAGTCCAAATGAGGTAGGGACCAGAAGAAAGCCTCCGAGCCTACTTCAAGAGATTCTAAGCTAAGAGGTTGGAGGTCAACGACTCGGGAAGCACAGTCGCCATGGAGGCACTCGTCGCCGGCCTACAGAGCAATGAATTGGCTGACTCTCTCGCTAAGAACCCAGTCACCAATTATGAACAATTGATGGCTAAAGCCCATGGATACATGGACATGGAGGATGCTCGGGCTTACAAGGCCTCAGAAAAGGTCGCGAGGTTTCCCGCTGCTATTACTTCAAAAACGCTAGCAACCATGGTCGTTCCCTCAAACCCTCTAATAGCACTAATGACTTCTCAGTCGAATATTAAGACCTTGGTACCTCTTCAGGGTAAACCTAAGGCAAAAAGACTCCTCAGTCGGATAAACAAGCGCTTGGCTATTTATCAAGGTAAGCCTAAGGCACAACATATGATCGATTCCTCCGACTCTCATCGATCATCATGGACAAGCCCTTGGTGCCTTATTAGAAGCAAACCCAAGGCATAACCCTTTGGCCGACTCTCATAGTCATCTCTCAGCCTTAGGGGAAGGAAAGACCTAGTCGACTATCTCGAGCCTAGGCGTTCGACTTCCGAGTCGGATTCCGAGCCCTTGGTGCCTTATTAGGAATAAACCCAATGCACAATCATTTGGTCGACTTCCATAATCATCTCTCGGCCTTAGGAGAAGGAAGACCTAGTCGACTCTCTCGAGCCTAAGCGTTCGACTTCCGAATCGGATTCTAAGCCCTTGGAGCCTTATTAGGAATAAACCCAAGGCATAACCCTTTGGTCGACTCCCACAGTCATCTCTCGGCCTTAGGGAAAGGAACGACCTAGTTAGCTCTCTCAAGCCTAGGCATTCGACTTCTGAGTTGGATTCCAAGCCCTTGGTGTCTTATTAGGAATAAACCCAAGGCACAACCCTTTGGTCGACTCCCACGGTCATCTCTCAGCCTTAGGAGAAGGAAAGATCTAGTCGACTCTCTCGAGCCTAGGCATTCGACTTTCGAGTCAGATTCTAAGCCATTGGAGCCTTATTAGGAATAAACCCAAGGCACAACGCTTTGACCGACTCCCACAATCATCTCTCGATCTTAGGGGAAGGAAAGACCTAGTTGACTCTCTCGAGCCTAGGCATTCGACTTCCGAGTCGGATTCTAAGCTCTTGGTGCCTTATTAGGAATAAACCCAAGGTACAACCCTTTGGACGACTCCCACAGTCATCTCTCGGCCTTAGGGGAAGGAAAGACCTAGTCGACTCTCTTGATCCTAGGCACTTGAATCTAGAATCAAATCACATACTTTTAGAACATATACATGTATTGATATTGATTGAGTTCTAAGCGTTTTAGAATTCTATCTTAATAAAAACATCATAAACTCGAGATAAGATAGATTCTTCCTAGGTCAATACTGGTTGTTTACAATTATACTAAAACCACTGATAACAAGTCAATTCAAGGAACAAAGGAAAGTGGATTCTCATTCAAGAAAAATTTCTATTACATTAAGCAAAAGGCTCAATAAAAAAAATAGAGAAAGAGCACAACAAGTTCTCAATTATCTCCGCTAGTAGATGCTCCTTGGGGTAGAGCGACAGCTTCTTGGATAATCGCAGTCTCCTTCTCTGCGCCATCTGAAAATTTGTTGTCATTTCCCAAGATTAAATTCAGTCCCCCTCCCCTCACCTCGAACTCTTTTAGAAGGTCAAGACAGCAGGATACTGAGGAAGGATAATAACAATCAATGGGAGGATGTGAGCTAGGAGGTACCAAGGAGGTGAAGTAATTGACCTTAGCTTTACAGGCTAAGGCCACTTCGGCCTTCCCTATAGAACGTTGGCACCAATCCTCGATTATTTGATCCTTATATTTAGGCAAGTCAAAGTGAGAAAGTTTATCCTTTAAGTCCTTCACCCTAGTGATGGATGCTTGACTACTCAACTGCTCTTTCTCGAGATCACATTTTAGCTGTTCGATGAAGAGATAACTCGAGTGAACTTCCTCCTCAGTAGCTCTTCTCTGGCCCCTTACGGATTCTACCTCCTTGGTTAGAGTGGCCAGAAGATTGTCTTTCTCTTTGATCTTTTGCTAGAGACGATTAATCTCCCTCTTCTGATGAGCTGCCTCTTCCTTCAGATCTCCAATCATAGATATCTGCTTATCACTTAGAGGCCAAAGCCCTTCGAGGACCCTCTCCCTGGTGTTTA
>BQKN01058887.1:593-12475 GCA_022839385.1 Asparagus kiusianus | reverse complement strand
ATCTACCCTGCCGATTCGCTCGCCAGTTTGGCTATGACTAGCTTTATATTGGGAACCCTCGTCAGCAGCCTCGAGCCCACGGCGGTCTGGTGGATGGTCTCCGTGCTTGGTTGTGGACCGTGACTGACTGTACTGGTGCCAAGTTCAGTCTCCCGAGTGCTGATCGGCAGTTGAATCTCACTTTCTTGAGCTGCAAGTGGTTGTTAGCGGCCAGCAAGACTATTCCTGTGAAGCCGATTGCGGAGCTAGAGGCCAAGGAAGCTTCTCAGATTGATGCCCGTAGGATACAGGAGAACGCCCGGTCACAGAGGACACGGAATAAGACTCGTCGGATTGATGAAGAGGGACAAAGGACATTCCATTCTACAGATGAGGCTTCAGGTGGAGATCCTGAAGATTACGATGACTTTTCTGAGCGAGGTTAGTCATTCATCTTTTTCTTCTGCTTTCTAGAATTATTAAGGCTGACAATGGTTTGATGTTTCAGGGACCATTGGTGACCAGGAAGAAGAGTTCCGTCCTCCTTCCCAGGCGAGACCTTCGACTATTATCCCTGCTGCCAGGCGGAAGAGATTAGCCCGTAAGCCGCGCGCGGCTTCCCAAGCTTCTGATATGGACTTGGCTGGTGATGATCTTGCTAGTGACGGAGGTAACATCTACCCTGAAAACCATTCTCTTTGTTATTCAGAACATTGACTCATGCTTTTCCCATCTCTATATAGGAGAACGTGGAGAGAGTGAAATGAGTCCTGATCCCGTTCCTATATCTCCTGGTGAGTCTGACCCCCTGCCCTAGGTAGAAAGGTCTACAGGAGTTGCTGACATTGGGGAGGATGTCAATGTAGGACCTGATTCCACGGATCCAGGTACATCTACCATCGACGATGCATCTTTTAGATGGTATACAAAATAGTTTGTGCATCCTCTAATTGTCTCTGTACTTCTTGCTCCTTCAGATAACTTGCAGGAGGCGAACGAGGATTTTGGAAATAAAGAGGCTGATGCACCTATAAAAGGTAACTCCTTTTAATTAGTTTTAGTCTCTTCATTATTCTTTGGCACTTATATTCTCTCTTGTCAGACTTCTCGATTGATGATTTTGACGAGGAAGGCTTGTTTGCGGACACTCCTATGCTGAACTTCATGTATAGCTCTCCTCCGATTGATGATCAGCTACCTGGAGACATATTTTCTGAGTCCACATTCGCTACAAATCCCAAGGACAGTTCTTTTGAAGGTATGTGCCTCCTTCTAAGTTAATTATAGGACTAGCCAATTTTGACTAATGCAGCTATAATGTAACACCTCGGCAAATTCTGTCTTGAATTTGACAGGAGCTTTTGTTGAGGGCGATCCTGTCGAGCCAGCTGTGAGACCGACTACACCAGTTGATGCACCTGCAGCCGTTACATCTCCACTACCCCCAGTGACTCAAGAGGGTATGAATTAAGCAATTGAGAATGTTATTTCTCCTTCCTCAAGGTCTTTTTCTGACGGATTTTCCCTTCTTTGTGTAGGGTCTTCTTCTCGGCTCCATGTCCTTGTGAAAGAGTTGCTATCAGACGACGATCCTGAGAAGATCGTTCTCTGCATAGAGCTTCGCTCCTTCTTCTCCTTCATGAATGCTATGATTGGCAAGCTCTTCCACGGTGGACCCTCCCTTCGCCAATTCAAGCCTTACCTTGATTCCAAAGTTAATTTGATAAGGGAAGCAGGATATCCAGATTTGGCACAGGCTATAGTTGATGACCTCGATTGCCTAGAGCATGAGCTTCAGATGCTTCGTGAGCTCCAAGATGCAGGCGCTTCCTCATTTATTGCTGCTGAGATGGATACCCGCTTACAGTCACTACGCGAGACTCAGATTCATGCTGAGCTTGAGATTCAGATGCAGCGAGACCGAGTAGATCGAGTTGAGACCGGCCTTGCTACCAGATTATCTTCACTTGCCGAGCTTGGCCTTTCTATTACTTCTTGTGAGACCAAGATAGACCGGCTCAGAAGAGAACTCCGCGAGGAAGAGGAGACTTTGGGTATTCTTCAGATGACGAAGGCCCAGGATCAGCAAACCTGCACGGCTTTGTCTGATGAGTTGAAGTCCTTGAAGCAGAAGCTGGTCGAGACAGAGGAGACTGCCGCGAAGACTTCGACCGCCACCGAGGAGTCCATTAGAGCTGAACTTAGGCAAGCTTATGATGAGAAGCTGTCTAAGCTCAGTCAACAGATTTTTGGTCATGGGCTTGATGTATGATTTGGTTTACTGTGTACTTTGACTTTTGATTCCCTTAGTACAACTCGCTTTCATCTTTATCTTTATTATGATTCGTCATTCCGTTTGAAATGATTGACCATAATACTCATAGGATTTTTGGCAAACCCTCAGCCATCAACGGGTTTGATAAGCCTTTACCGACTACCGTTTGAGTCGGGCTAGCATGCGGATTGTTTAAATCCGTTCGCATGTAACGTTGCGCTCAGAGATTAAATTCTCTGAGACTTCGTGCTATGATGTCGAATACATAGACTTCGCCATTGTTACGGGAATAGGCTACCCGGCAACACGTGTTAGGTGTTGGCTTTAGGATTTTTGGCTAACCCCTAGCCTTCAACGGATTTGATCAGCCTTTACCGACTACCGTTTGAGTCGGGCTAGCATGCAGATTGCTTAAATCCGTTCCGCATGTGACGTTGAGCTAAAAGAGTTAACCCTTTTAGTGCTACGATATTGAATTCGTAGACTTCGTCTTTCTCCTGTGAAAAGACTAAACAGCAACGTGTATGAGACGTTGACTTAGGATTTTTGGCAAATCCTCAGCCTTCAATGGGTTTGACGTGCTCTTACCGACTACCGTTTGAGTCGGGCTTACATACAGATTGTTTTAGTCCGTTTCGCATGTGACGTTGTGCTAAAGGAATAAATTTCCTTAGACTTTGTGCTACAATTTCGAATATGTAGACTTCGCCATTGTTATGGGAATAGGCTACCCAGCAACGTGTATTAGACATTGACTTATCCCCACTTAGGCTTCGGGATAAAGGTCCCCAGAGTCAGGTTCTGGTATCTTTTTCTACGGATAAAGACCAAACCGGCGACGCGTGTTAGGCGCCAACATATCCTTTCTTAGGATTCAGGATGAAATTCCCCATACGTGTGAAGCATGGATTTCGGTGTTATTAATAACAACCTGCCACAGTGTTGAATATGCGGACGGGTGTTCTTTTTAACGGTTAAGAACTAACCGGCAGCGCGGGTTAAGCGCAGGCTTATCCCTACTTAGGTTTCAGGATAAAATACCCCAGAATTGAACTCTGGTGTCTTCTTCTTCGGAGAAAGACTAAACCGGCAGCGCGTATTAGGCGCAGACTTATCCCTGCTTAGGATTCGGGATAAACTTCCTAGGATGAATCCTAAATTGATAAACTTTTGGAAAAAGGATCAAAGTGGGAAAGGAAGAATTTTATATTCTATTCCCCGAACAAGGAAGGAAGAATTTTATATTCTATTCCTTGATTCTGGAAAGGAAGAATTTTATATTCTATTTCCAGTGTAAGAAGGAAACTAGAAGTGGGATCTCCACTTCGAGAATCCGGAAGATCTAGATAAACTTACCTTTTATAGGATTGGTTATCTGATCAGAAGATGAGTTTTTCGTTTATCGAAGGAAAATTTCAACTTCGGTTATGACCATGAGAAGGTTTAACCAAAGAGAAGAGAAAGGGAGTTCTTTCTTTTATCGAAAGGGGACTCCGAACTGAAAGTGGACCTCTTGTTCATGGAAAGAATCAAGAGGGCCAAAAGAACATCTTTGGTGGACTCACTGTCAAATGGAAGTGATCAGTGAGAGATTTTTGTGGTGGAAAGCAGTTTCGGGTTATCCTCTAGAATACTGAATGTAATATTCTTCAAGGAACTTCCCGATAAATGAGTTATCCTGAATGTATTAGGGATAGTACTTTTTCAGGAACTTTCCATTTATTGGCATTAGTTGCCTGACGTCCTCTAAAGAAATTAGGCGGTAAGCGCCGTTTGAATAGACTGTGTCTATTACAAATGGTCCTTCCCACTTGGGTTCGAATTTACCTTTCTTCTTGGAGGTGAGGATTATTGGTCGATGAGCAGCGAGGACCAGATCTCCTTCCTTGAAGCTTCTTTGGCGGACTCTTTTGTCAAAAGCCCTAGATATTCTGGTCTGATAGAACTCAATATGTTGTTGAGCTTCCAAACACCTTTCGTCCAACCTCTCGAGTTCTTCGAGACGTTTCTGATGTTGCTCTTCGGTCGTCATCTCTGTTGCGAGAGCGATCCGAAGGGAGGGGATTTGAATCTCCAATGGTAGCACAGCTTTACATCCGTACACCAACGAATATGGGGTGGCTCCCGTGGGTATGCGTATGGTGGTGCGATAAGCCCAGAGTGCTTCGCCGAGTTTATCGTCCCAATCTCGCTTATTGGTTTTCACGAGTTTTGACAAGATCTTGATGATCGTCTTGTTAAAAGCCTCAGGTAATCCATTAGCAGTGGGATAATAAGCCGTTGACGACACATCTTGAATCTTGAACTTGTCACAGAACCTGATGAAGGCGTTGCTTATGAATTGCGGACCGTTGTCATGAATGATCCGCCTCGGCACGCCGTGTCGGTATATGACATGATGCTTGATGAAGTTGATGACATTGTTCGTCTTCACTTCTTTAAGCGCAATGGCTTCAGACCACTTTAACTGAATCGATCACCTTTAACTGAAGGAGGAAAGATGGGACCGACAATGTCCATACCCCATGTTTCGAATGGCTAGGATGTGGTAGACGTGTGTAACCGCTCCGGTGGTTGGTGCATATAATTTGCATGCACTTGACAAGCGTGACATTCTCGGGCGTACTCGATCGCGTCACAAACCATTGTTGGCCAGAAATATCTCATTCTTCTGATTCGATCATACAGCTTAGGACCAGGCTGATGTGCGTCGCATTCTCCTTCGTGTGCTTCTTTAAGAACTTCTTTTGCTTCTTCGTTCGAAAGGCATCGGAGAAGCAAATCATCATACCCCCGGCGATATAACGTACGGGTCTCGGTATTGTAAAAGAACCGTGGTGCTCTTCGGCGAATAGATTCTTTTTCCTTTACATCCTCCGGCAAAATGCCATATTGGACGTAGTCAATGATGGGAAAGCGCCAATCTCGGGACTCAGACCTGATTTGGGTTGAGTTCACCTCTTTGGTGTTTACATTACTATCATCCTCCTCTTCGACCTCCATATCGTATATGGGTATGCAGAGTTGGTGTGATCTTACTATGACCAGCAGTTCAGTTTCGGGCGGTTGCGCGAGTGATACTGCTAGTGCTGCCAGTGCATCCGCATAAGCGTTCTGAAGACGCAGGATGTATTCAATATAGAATTCTTCAAAAGAATCCGCTATTTTGATGGCCTCCTGGTGGCACGGAATTAGATCTGGGTTCCTGACTTCATATTCTCCGCGAACCTGGTTGACTATCAATTGAGAATTCCCAAAAGCTTCGAGATATTCGACCCCCAGCTCTTTGGCGAAACTGAGTCCAATGAGGAGCGCGTTATACTCAGCCACGTTATTGGAACATGGATTCGTCAGTGAATAAGCTCGAGGCATAACATGCTTCCCCGGGGAAACTAAGACAACTCCAACTCCGGAAGTGACTTTAGGGCATCCGGGGGTTACTGCCTTATTAACTGCTCTCGAAGCACCATTAAAGTATAACTGCCATACTTGTTGATGTGATGTGGTATTAACCTCGTGGGTTTCATCTGGCAAGTCATCATATACTTCAACCGTATCTGTTGTCGGGCTTGCCGCCAGAAGATCGCAAATCGCTTGTCCTTTGACCGACTTCTGCTGTTTGAAGTGCAAATCATACTGGGATAAGAGAAGGGCCCACTTTGCTAACCGCCAATTCATCGAACCCGGTTGAGTCATGAACACTCGTACTGGATTAACATTAGCAATGACGTAAATTGTCTGACCAACCAAATAATGTCGCATCTTTTGCACTGCGAATACCAATGCGAGACATTCTTTCTCGATCATCGGATATCGAGACTCAGCGCCTATCAAGGTCCGACTTAGGTAATAAACTGCCTGTTCGTGACCATTATCATCGTCTTGTGCTAATAAAGCACTTATCGAATGGTTCATCGCCTTGATGTAGATCAAGAACGGTTTACCTGATTTTGGTACAACAAGAACAAGGGGATTCATCAGATATGCCTTGATATCTTCGAATGCTTTTTGGCAAGCCTCGTCCCAAATAAATGACACACCCTTCTTGTTTAGCTTAGAAAATGGTTGGCACTTCCCAGAAAGATTTGAGATGAACCTCCGGATATAAGCCAGACGTCCTTGCAATCCTCTGAGTTCTCTTAGATTCTTCGGGGGCTGCAATTCATTTATCGCTTTCACCTTATCAGGGTCGATGTGTATACCTTTAGTGGTGATGACGAATCCAAGGAATTTTCCACTGGACATTCCGAGGAAGGATTTTGTAGGATTCATCTTTAATTGATGACTCCGCATGAGATCAAACATCGTTCTCAAGTCTTTGATGTGATCTTCTTTGTTGCGGCTTTTTACCACCAAATCATCAACGTAGCATTCAACCATTTTCCTGAGGTGTTTCTGGAAAATCTTGGTCATCGGTCGTTGGTATGTGGCACCTGCGTTCTTCAGACCGAAGGGCATCACCGTGTAGCAGAAAATACCGAGGGGCGTTCTGAATGCTGATGCTTCTCGTCGTCTGGGTGCATCTTGATTTGATTGTACCCCGAAAAGCCGTCCATGAAGGACATTCTCTCGAATCCGCATGTATTGTCCATAATGACATCCGTGATCGGGAGAGGAAAATCGTCTTTTGGACATGCTTCGTTCAGATTCCTGAAGTCGATGCAAATCCTGATTTTGCCGTTCTTCTTCATGACGGGAACGATGTTGGCTAACCAGTCTGGATGTTGTTCCTCCCGGATGAATCCTGAGTCGATCAACTTCTTAACCTCTGCCTCGATGGCTTCCATAATCTGCGGACGAAATCGTCTTTGCTATTGTTTGACAGGTTTGGCATCCGGCTTGATGTCGAGGCGGTGCATTGCCACATTGGGGTCGAGCCCTGGCATGTCTTCGTAATTCCAGGCAAAAACATCAATGTATTCTCTGATCAGGGCAATTAATTCCTCCTTCTCATCTGGGGGAAGACTACCGCTGATAAATATGGGCTTTGGGTTGGCCTCATCACTCATATTAACTTGGACGACTTCGTCTTCGGTGGATGGTTCTCTCTGTTCAAACCTGTCTCCATACTGTAAATTCAAATGATGAACCCATGGGTCTTCCCACGTTGCCATTTGATCGTCGTCTTTCATTGTAGACGGATCAGCTGAAGTCATGTTGGACATTAGGGTTTTGAATACTTCCCCCAAACTTGTGTCGGAATCCTCAGCTGAAGAATCTGACAAGTATCCATCCTTAGCTTTGTTAGCAATTTGATCGATGATTTGCCAGCCACATTCGTCATCTGATGAAATGTAGCCTAAGCCTCTCTTGTGACGATAATAGTCATCCGGTTTCCCTTTTGGTGCATAGGCCGCTTTGACTGGGACACGGGAACCTCGGTCGAAGTATAAACCTTCCCCGAGTGTGAAGTCGTACCCTTGTTTTTCCATGAGTGCGCGCGCTTCCGGACTATACTTAGATAAGTGCAGACCAGATTTGTCATCATCTTCGTCTTCTCTTAAGAAATGATCTGGCAATGGAATATTTTCTCCTTTATCGTAAATCACTTCTTTTTGCCCCCCTATCTTGGCAGGAATAATTCGGGTCGTTCCGAAGGAATGCTGGGGACGTTTCTTCGTTATATAAGACGATCGGAGCGGCATACATAAATCAAGATTATCGTATAATCCCTTTATCGCATCATCAAGAGACAAGGAGTACTCTAAATCATGATTCATTTTAATATCGGCAAGTTGCCAGTTACAACCGCCATCTGACGATTGTTCATCGTCAAGATTGATTACAAAGGGTACAATGTCATTTAAAACAAAACCACCATTGTAATCGAATCCGGCCTCGGAATCAGCTTCTTCTCCGCTGTCCGTGCCCTGGATCGATGGTTCCGTATCGGATTCGTTACCATAAAGGAGAGAATCTGTGAAGTAATTCTCATACCCTTTGAATGGTTGCTTATCCGCGACCACCGTCCTGACTCTTCCATCAGTGTCGACATATTTCAGATACTGATGTAAGGTGGAGGGAACTATAACAATACTATGGATCTAAGGCCGACCCAATAGTAAATTATAGGATGTCTCAGCATCAATCACGTAGCACGTGACCTCCATTTTCAAATCGCCCATTTGGCACTTTATCCGGATCTTTCCCAAAGGCCTTGACCCACTGGTGTTGAATCCGTAAATGACCGTGCCTGTGGCTGCCAATTTGCTAACGGGAATCCCAAAGTTATGCATTAGGCGAAGTGGCATAATACTCACAGCGGAACCCGGATCCTCTTGGATTCGGTTGACTTCGCTGGAGCCAATGTACCCCACGAAGTACAGGGGCCGATCATGGTTTGAATTCTTCGTCTGCATGTCCTCTTTGGTGAAGGTGATGTAGGGAATATTCTTAGCTACCACATTGCACTGTTGAGCTAGGAGTTCCAATTCCTCAGACGTTGGTTTGACCCGAGTGAGGAATGCCTCTGAATCGGCCAAGGCTTCTTGCAAGGCTTCTCTAGTCTCCTTCGACAGTCGTAGCAGCTCATACAATGTTATCTGTACTGGAATGTTAGCAAGCTGAGCCATGATGTCGAAGACGCGCGAAGTTTTCGAACTCTCTGGTTTATCCTTTCCAATCGGACGACTGAAACGAGACTGTTTCGGATTTGGAATCTCCTCAGGCCTCTTTTCTTTTTGTTTATCTACCGGCTGTCGTCGAGCCTCCTCAACCGGTTTAGGGACCGTAATCACCCCCAGCTCTGTGAGAGTCTTGGCTGGCCCCCGTTTCGTCACCCCCTGCTCAGCTAATTGATCGCCAGGAGATGGATATTTGAAGTGATACTCATTTCCACTCCGGGTCGCAAAGACCTCCTGTTCTTCGTCGGAAAGTGAGAAGGCGAGGATTCTCTCGTCGTCTTCTCCTGGGATAGCAGAGACTCCGCAAAAAGACTTCCCTTTCCCTTTTGACTTCTTCTTGGATGACGATCCGGCCCATTGTTCATCTTCAATCAGGTCGGGGTGCACCCAGAGAATTTCACCATTTGGGGCTGTGTGTGGGACAAGTCCTTTTTGGCGTTGTCCATGCGGGTCGTCATTCACTGTCTTCATCCCGACTTTGGTGACGCGCTTTGGATCGAACCAAGTTGTAGGCACCGATCCAAAACTGATTGACACCGCGTTTGCTCCCACATTCTTGGCTAGTTTCGGGGTTATGACCCCTATGTCGATTAATGCCTGGATCTTGTCCTTGAGGTGGTAGCAAGACTTCGTTGGGTAGTGGACCGCTCTGTGGTACGCGCAGTACTTCGGGTCCGTCACCTTGGTGGCCCCTTCGTGATCTACAATTGCCGGCAGCTGGATTTTGTTATTCTCCAATAGGTACTTGAAGATGCCGAGAACTTCATCATCCTTGAAGGAGTAGACTTTGGGAAACCTCGGCTCCGAAGACTTTTTCTTCTGAGACCGTTGCTGCCAATGCGGCTGCGATTGTTGTGGCGCTCGTTGCTGCTGCTGTTGCTGAGGTTACAATTGAAAAGTTTGGTTAGCATCAACGGCATTAGCATGAGCTTTACCTTTCCCTTTTTGGTTGAAGTTCTGCTTCGGAGGATTTGCTGCCGGTTGGCCTCTCTCCGCCTTCTTTCTCCTGAGGAATCGCTCAGCTTGCTCTCCTCGAACCTTCAAATCCTTCCAGGTCTTGGATGGTGCTGTACCCATTGCTTCCAACACATCCAGCGAAAGGTTGTTGTGGCAGGTCTGGAGGATGAATTCCTCGGTGATCGGGTCTCGGCAATTCATCGCCCTGTTCCGGAACCTCTTGACGAAGGTATCGACTAGCTCCCCGTCTTTCTGCTTCTCATCAAGCAACGATCCGATAGAGATCTCGGTGTCGTCGTCGAAGAAATTTGAGAGAAACTTAGTCTCCATGTCGTCCCAGCTGTTTATGCTTCCTGGCTTGAGGCGACGATACCAATCGAAGGCGGCTCCGCGAAGAGTGCCAACGAATGACCGCACCATCAGAGGCTCATTACCAGAGATGACTCCCAAGTGTGATTTGAAGTAAATAAAATGTTGAGTGGGTGAACCCATCCTATTAAACGGGGTGAAGTTAATTAAACTGAACTTTGCCGGATATGGGATCGATTCCCACTCTCTTGGGTATGGACAGGGAATGCCCGTCTTTTTCGTCTCTTGAGCGGAAATCAATGTATTGATTTTGCTCTCGAGATTTTTAATTTTCAGGCTTTCACCTGTGTCTTCGCTAGCATTCTCGTTACCACCCCCTGCATTGATGGGAAGGTTATTGGTATTACGAGCTTCATTTGTGTCCTCATCTTCCTGATGAACTTGGTTAGGACGACTTGGTTCGCCTTGTTGGTTCCTCAATGCTTGGATCTGTTGGTCATGCATCTCTCTCATGTTCTGCATGGCCATCTGCATTTCAAACCTAAAGCTTTCTTGTTGTTTGGCCATGGCTTCTTCGAGCATCTTGGCCACTTGCTCCGCGCTTATCATGAACGACTCGCGGGGCTGTTCTTCACTGGACACGGTGTTATCAGACGCAACTGCTGAGCCAGCATCTGATTCTTCATCTCCCGAAGGTACTCTTGTCCGAACTCTACCATACGTTGCACGAATGATAGCCCCGGATTGGAGATGAGTTACACGTTGGGGTATTTCTGGAATCGCCTCGGGGTTATCCTGAGTCGATATTCCTGTGCTGGTCATATTGGCGGTGACCCTTGAATGTTCACCATCTTCGACCATCGTTCTTCTTCGTTGGAAACGCCTATGCCTTGGTTTTGGCGTTCCAGTGCTGAGTCTTTCGAATACCGAAACTCTCTCGGGGACTGCCTTAACGCAGTTGCATTCGGACAGTACCGCCCGAATGAGTTTTGAACAAGGACATTGAGTTTCAAGCCTTCGAGGGCTCCTCTTTCTGGATTTATTCGTACCCTCGGTACGATAGTACAACTTGTCCGTTTGAAGGTCGGAGCAACCTATCGTGTGTTGGCACGATCTCTCAGGTATAACGTCATCGTCATCAGACGACAACGTTTCCTTCTGAGGATGAATCGCCTTCTTTGGGCCTTCCAGAATTGTAGGCGTATAAAATTGCCTATAAGTCCCTTAGCTTAGCTCGGCACGATGATTCGACAAATCAACGGACGGTCGAGCAACGAAGCGAACTAATGAGGCTACGAAGCCAACGAACGGCACGCAAGCAACGGAATACGTTCGCGTGCGGGACCAAACCAACGGTTCGGAAAGTTAACGAGTCGTCCGACAACAAAACGGACCTGAACTCAAACACCAAAGCGGATCTACTGCCAAATGAAGATTCGGGCAATCGAATCAAGACCCGAACAAATCAACGAAAGTTCGAGACGACGAAGCACATAAGCGACGGAACACGTTCGCACGTGGAATCAAACCAACGTTTCGGGGAATCACCGAGTCATCTAAACAAGAGCGAACTCGGTGATATAACGATCGAATCAAGATCAATCCCGGACTCGAACTCAGAAACGGATTAACTGCCATATTTGGAATCAAGTCAATGAGTCGATTCCAGAAACCGAATCAAATCCGAATGACAGAGAACCGGAAACACCTGAAAACGACGAAACGAACCAACACCCGGG
>BQKN01058886.1:459-15929 GCA_022839385.1 Asparagus kiusianus | reverse complement strand
TCGTGTTTATTTTCGTTTAAGTTGTAATCTTTTGTTTTCATTTAAACCCTGTTGTAACGCTCAAAGTTGTAACAGATCTCGAAAAAGAGAACATCAATGAAAACAGCAACTTTTACCGGAAACAAGCTGGCGACCACAGTGGGAGCCGCCGACCTCGCTGCCGAGATCGGAGTGACGCAACCGGCCTTCAAGATCCGGGTGAATGAAGAGATCGAATACGAATTCGATCAGAAGAAGTTCAAAGAGTACCTCTCCTCCTCCTCCTCCAGATCCGCCTCTCCGCAACGGCGTAGAAAGAACTCATCTCCCAAAAGGGCTCGCGAGATCTCCAACTCCTCAATCCGAGACTCCGCCATCGCTGCCACTACGCCCGTACCACGCAACGGCCCCGCGTCGATCAGCGTGGTTAAGGCTGTAGATCCGGCCCTCCCAACAGCACCAAAGGCAATGGGTGATGCTGCTCCAACTCCATCAAAAAGGGCGATCCAAAGACGCCGCCAACGCCTCGCTCAACAGCTCGCCAGGGCCAAGGAGTCGAAGGATGGAGTGCGCTATGCAGAGGATCTGAAGTCGAGGCAGCGACAAGAGCAACGGCAAGCAATCAACCTCCCCTCCAAATCAGAAGCAAACGAGTGGATCCGAGTCAAAAGGAACCGCTCCACGCTCGAGGAGCGAATCAAGAAGCGCCGTGCCCTACTCGCACAAGCCCGGCTCCTCCTAAAGAAGGCAGAGGAGATGCATCAAGAAGCGGTGGTCAAAACACCGTCCAAAGGCAAACTGGTGTGGGTACGCAAAACAAACCCAACACCTCAAACCAAGAAGGGCAAGACTATCGCCCAGAGTTCAACCAAACCAGAGCCTACTCCTCCCGTACCGGCACCCTCAACAGGGCCAGGTAAAAAAGGGGATCATTCAAGATCCCAGGTTCCTTTGACGAGTCGCCTCGGTCCCTTACCGGAGAACCGAGGCAGAATACCCGTCAAAGAACGGCTGGGACCATTGAAAGGTCCCCAAATTAAAATCCAGACTGGGGGTGGAATCAATCCCCCCAAGAATATTGACAAAGGGAAAGCCCCTATTACCGACCGCACTGAATTGCGAGTCGAGCTGAAAGAGCCCGTTCGATTTCTACGCTCTCAAAAGCGTAAAATTGAGCGGGCCACTCTTGAAAAATCTAACCAATTTTTGCATTCCCAAAGGGAAACACACTCGTCGGAGGATGAGCGTGTTATACCGAGGGACATCCACCAGCACTCCGTAGGTTGCTCCAGCTATCAAGCTGATGAGCTGTACTACAGGGCTGGAGGTGTGGAAAAATCTCGAAAGAGGTACATGCAGGATATGGAGTCCCACTGCCCATGTGCCAACATTATCAAGGCAGTGCTGTCCGAGTGTTGCTGTGCTCAAACCCCAACAAGAATCTCGGTGTTCGAGAGACTCTCCAAGCCGAAGCGTTTCCACAAGAAGAAATCGCTCCGCCGAGAGGATGAATACTCGAAAGTGTCAGTCAACATGACCGGCAGAGGGGGATCAACACCACGTCTTAACTTGGATCAGCTTGCCGAGGCATCCCGATGCATGACATGGTTACGGTCGGGAACCATCAAACGAAACAATTACCCAAGAGTACACAAGGGACTTTCCCTAGAAGAGGAAGAATCAGATGCTGATTCTGATACCTGCTCCGCCGTCGCATCCGACGACACAACTTCAAGTGCAGGCCGACCTTATGAATCGCTCATGATCAGCGCCGAACAAGTGTCGAAGATACTTGAAGAAGCCCTGGCCAAGCAAAAGGAGAGCTTCAAATTTGAAATGGAGATGGCCATGCAGCGGATGAGGGAGATGCACGACCAACAGATCGCGGCGATGACGGTTCACCAAGGAGAGCCGAGCCAACGCAATCCAGAGGAGCATGAGCGGGAAGCGGATAATGTCAACATTCCTCCCATCAATACCAACACTGGGGGTGGTCCCGCAGAAGATAATGCAAAAGAGGACCACGCCGCCTCTCCCAGAAGCCACTCGAAGACCGAGACGATTGAGGACAGGAAGATGAAAGACCTGGAGAGCAAGATCAATGCATTGATGAATGCTCAGGAGGTAAAAAGATCCGGTATACCCTGCCCATATCCGAGGGAGTGGGAATCGATCCCATATCCGGCAAAGTTTAATTTAATTAACTTTACGCCGTTTGATGGGAAGGGTTCCCCTACCCAACACTTAATCTATTTCAAGTCTCATTTAGGAATTATTTCCGGAAATGAGCCCCTCATGGTGCGGTCATTCGTCGGCACTCTTCGCGGAGCTGCCTTCGATTGGTATCGCCGTCTCAAGCCCGGAAGCATCAACGGCTGGGATGACATGGAGGACATGTTTCTAACAAATTTCTTTGATGATGACACCGAGGTCTCAATCGGCACGCTGTTCGATGAAAAACAAAAGAACGGCGAGACGGTTGAGAACTTCGTGAAAAGATTCCGGAACAAAGCCATGAATTGCAGGGATCCGGTCAGCGAGGACTTCATCCTCGAGACTTGCCACAACAATTTGACGCTCGACATCCTCGAAGCCATGGGAATGGCGCCGTCCAAAACCTGGAAGGACTTGAAGATGCGGGGAGAAAGAGCCGAGCGATTCCTCAAGAGGAAGAAGGCGGAGAGAGGGCAAATACCCAACAATGCCCCGCAACCAAATTTTACCCCCAAGGGTAAAGGGAAGGCGCACGCAAATGCGGTGGTCGCAAACCAAGTCTTTGAAGTGCAAGCACAGCCGCAACAGCCTCAACAGCCCCAGCAGCCACAACAGCAGCAGCAGAGGGCGCCTCAACAACCCAGATGGCAACAGCAGCCCCAGAAGCAAAAGGTTGGAGAGCCGAGGTTCCCAAAGGTTTACTCGTTCAAAGAAGATGAAATCCCCGGTATCTTCAAGTATTTGGTCGAGAACAACAAGATCAAGCTACCGCCGATTCAGGATCAAGAAGATGCCAAGAGGGTCAACGATCCGAAATACTGCGCATTCCACCGAGCAGTGCACCATCCTACCAAAGTGTGCTACGCTCTCAAGGACAAGATTCAGGCCCTGATCGATGTTGGGGTCATCACTATGAAACAGCCCAAAGAGAAGAAGGTGGGTGCGAACACCGTATCCATTAGCTTTGGATCGGTTCCCTCGAGTTGGTTCCAACACGAGTCAGTGATCAAAGCGGCGGTGAAGACAGTGAACGATGATCCACACCAGCAGCGCCAGAAAGGGCTTGTGCCACACACAGCCCCAAATGGCGAGATCTTGTGGGTTCATCCGGACTTGATCGCAGATGAACAGTGGGCCGGGACCTCTTCCACAAAGAACAAGAAGAAGTCGAAGAGGAAGGGCAAATCATGCTACGGTGCTTCTGCCATACCAGGGGTGGATGATGACAAAATCCTGACCTTCCCGCTTTCTGAGGACGAGCGAGAAGCTTTTGCAACCCGAAGCGGGAATGAGTATCACTTCAAGTATCCGGAGGCTACTGAGCAATTGGGTACCAAAACCCCACCTTCCAAGACGCTGGCAGAGTTAGGAATTGCAGCAATTCCCCCAACGCCAGCAGCCACGGAGAGAATCCCGCAGAAGGATAAGGGAAAGGAGCCCGTACATCAAGAAGCTCAGAACCCGAGGCCGTCTCGATTCAATAATCCAATTGGACGAGACAAACCGGGGAATGCAAGCTCTCAGCCCCATTTCGACATTATGGCGCAATTGGCCAACATCCCGGCCAGGATAACTCTATACGAGTTACTGCGGTTGTCGAAGGATACTCGGAAAGCACTACAAGAAGCCTTGAGTGATTCCGAAGCCTTCTTGACTCGGATCAAACCATCTTCTGAAGAACCAGAATCATCAGCCCAACAATGCAATTTGGCGGCTCATCACTTTCCCTGCATCTCTTTCACCAAAGAAGACATGCAGACAAAGAACTCCAATCATGATAGGTCGTTGTACTTCACCGGGCATATTGGCTCCAGCGTTGTCAACCGGATCCAAGTCGATCCGGGTTCCGCTGTGAGCATCATGCCATTCCGATTAATGCATCATCTAGGAATCCCGACTAGCAAATTAGCATCCACTGGCACGACGATCTACGGATTCAACACCAGCGGGTCTAGGCCCTTGGGGAAGGTCCGAATTAAGTGCCAGATCGGGGATTTGAGGTCGGAGGTCACTTGTTATGTGATTGACGCGGAAACCTCCTATAATTTACTGTTGGGTCGGCCTTGGATCCACGGTAACCTTATAGTCCCGTCAACTCTGCATCAGTGCTTCAAATATGTGGGCACAGATAATGAAGTCAAGACGGTGGTCGCGGATAAGCAACCGTTCAAGGGATTGGAGAATTATTTCACCGATTCCCTTTTATACGGCGCTGAATCCGATACTGAACCATCGGCCCAAGGAACGGACAGCGGAGATGAAGCTGATACCGAACCAGGGCTTGATTATGATGGCGGTTTTGTTTTAAACGACATTATACCCATTGTAATCAATCTTGACGATGATGAATCATCGGAAGATAGTTGTAATTGGCAACTTGCCGAAGAACTATCAATAAACGATGATTTAGAGTACTCGACAGGTCTTGATGATATCACCAACGAACTCTATGCTAACCCTGATTTGTATATGCCTCTTCAATCATTTTGTTTGACGAAGAAGCAGGTACACGACCCTTGCGGAACAACGCTCATCATCCCCGCAGGGATTGGGGGTGGAAAGGAGGTCGTCTACGGCAAAGGAAGAGCATCTCCGATACCCAACCACTTCATGGAAGAAAAAGACGACGACGATAAACCAGCCCGTCATCTATCCAAATACGATGCGAAAGCGCGCAACATGATGGAAATGCATGGCTATGACTTCAAGATCGGAGAGGGTCTTTTCTTTGGTCGAGGACCACGGGTTCCACCCCGGATGGCCTATGTACCGAAAGGAAAACCCGATAATTACTATCGCCACAAAAGAGGGCTAGGCTATGTCTCATCAGATGATGAGTGTGGCTGGCAAATCATCGACCAAATCGCTAACAAGACTAGGAAGGGATATTCCTCCGACTCTTCGGGTTGGGATTCCGACGCTAGTCTTGGTGAAGTGTTTAAGAAGCTAATGTCGAATATGGTCACGATCGATCCAGCGACAATAGAAGAAGATGATGAGATGCCGACATGGGAAGACCCGTGGGTTCATCACTTAAACATGCAGTATGGCGACCGGTTCGAGCAGAGAGAGCCTCCTACCGAAGACCAAGTCGTTCAGGTGAATATGGGCAGCGAAGAAAATCCGAAGCCAATATTCATCAGCGACAGCCTCTTACCTGAAGAGAAGGAGGAGTTGATTTCTCTTATCCGGGAGTACATCGACGTGTTCGCCTGGAATTATGAAGACATGCCAGGTCTCGACCCAAACATAGCAGTGCATCGTCTCGACATCAAGCCGGAGGTCAAACCAGTCAAACAACAACAACGACGGTTTCGTCCGCAAATGATGGAAGCGATCGAAGCTGAAGTCAAAAAGCTCATCGACTCAGGATTCATTCGGGAAGAGCAACATCCCGAATGGCTTGCCAATATTGTCCCGGTCCTTAAGAAGAACGGGAAGATCAGGATATGCATCGACTTTAGGGATCTCAATGCAGCCTGTCCAAAAGATGATTTTCCTCTCCCCATCACGGATGTTATCATTGACAATACGTGTGGGTTCGAGAGAATGTCCTTCATGGATGGTTTCTCTGGTTACAACCAGATAAAGATGCATCCGGATGATGAGAAGCACACCGCATTCCGAACACCTCTTGGCGTATTCTGCTATACAGTCATGCCCTTCGGCTTGAAGAATGCAGGTGCTACATATCAGCGAGCTATGTCAAAGATCTTTCAGGAACATCTCCGAAAGACCGTCGAATGCTACGTGGACGATCTGGTCGTGAAAAGTCGTGATAAGAAAGATCACATCAAAGACTTGAAGACCATGTTCGATTTGATGCGGGCCCATCAATTAAAGATGAATCCCACTAAGTCTTTCCTCGGAATGGCTAGTGGAAAATTCCTGGGGTTCGTCGTCACCACCAAAGGTATTCACATTGATCCAGACAAAGTAAAGGCGATCAATGAATTACAACCTCCGAGGAACCTCAAGGAGCTCAGAGGACTGCAAGGGCGATTGGCGTATATCCGTCGGTTTATCTCAAACCTTTCGGGGAAATGCCAACCATTCTCCAGGCTCACAAAGAAGGGCGTGTCATTCGTATGGGACGATGCCTGTCAAAAGGCGTTCGAGAGTATTAAGGAATATCTTTCGAAACCTCCCGTACTCGTTGCACCGAAATCGGGCAAGCCGTTCTTGATTTATGTCAAGGCGACGAGCCACTCATTAAGTGCACTGCTGGCACAAGATGACGATAACGGTCACGAGCAAGCGGTGTATTACTTAAGCCGAACCATGGTAGGCGCAGAATCTCGATATCCCATGATTGAGAGAGAATGCCTAGCCTTAGTGTTCGCCATCCAGAAGATGCGGCATTATTTGGTTGGACAAACCATCTACGTCATCTCCAAAGTTAACCCGGTCCGAGTGTTCATGACTCAACCGGCTTCCATGAGCTGGCGATTAGCAAAGTGGGCTTTACTCTTGTCCCAATACGATCTGCACTTCAAACAACAGAAGTCAGTAAAAGGACAGGCCATCTGTGATCTCTTGGCAGCTAATCCAACTACGGACGCCGCCGAAATATACGACGATTTACCTGATGAAACCCACGAAGTCAACGCAACTTCGCACCAGCAAGTGTGGCGTTTGTACTTCGACGGAGCTTCACGAGCAGCTAATGCCGCAGGTACTCCTGGATGTTCTAAGGTCTCCTCCGGAGTTGGAGTTGTCTTAGTTTCCCCGGGAAAACATGTGATGCCTCGAGCCTACTCATTAACCGAGCCATGCTCGAACAACGTAGCAGAGTATAACGCACTGATTATAGGACTCAACTTCGCCAAAGAGCTGGGGGTTGAGTATCTCGAAGCCTTCGGTGATTCTCAACTAATCGTCAAACAGGTACAAGGGGAGTACGAAGTCCGAAGTCAGGATTTGCTACCATACCACAAGATAGCGGTAGAACTGGCAGAATCGTTTGAAGGATTCTTCATCGAGCACGTTCCGCGGTTGCAGAACACCTACGCAGATGCGTTAGCAGCTTTAGCTGTATCCCTGGCACAGCTCACCAACTCTTAGTGCCGCTTCACGATGAAGACGACAAGGAAGAGGAGGTTCAGGAGGCGCACACAACTCAGGCTGAGTTCGAACCTCGAGATTGGCGTTTCCCCATTATCGACTACGTCCTACACGGAATCTTGCCAGAAGACGTGAAGGAGAGAGAGTCGATCAGACGAAGAGCTCCGAGATTCTACTATAATACGGAGAATCGAACGCTATACCGCAGGGGGTATGATGGCATGCTGGCACGTTGCCTATCAACCAAAGAAGCTGAAGAAGTGCTTAAAGAGGCACATGAAGGAGAGTGCGGTGCGCACCAACCTGGTCCCAAGCTTTATGATCGCATCAGGAGAATGTGATACTTTTGGCCCTCCATGATGCATGAGGCCATTGTATACGCCCGGAAGTGTCACGCGTGTCAGGTACACGCGAATTACATGCACCAACCTCCGGAGCATCTACATCCTTCGGTTACGTCGTGGCCGTTCGAGACCTGGGGAATGGACATTGTTGGTCCTATAAATCCCCCTTCGGTTAAAGGCGATCGGTTCATCCTGGCGATCACTGACTACTTCTCCAAATGGGCTGAAGCAGTCCCACTCAGAGAAGTCAAGACGAGCAACGTCATTGCATTCATCAAGCACCATATCATCTACCGGCATGGTGTTCCAAGACGAATCATACACGACAACGGTCCTCAATTTATCAGCAACGCCTTCATAAGGTTCTGCGAAAAGTTCAAAATTCAGGACATATCGTCAACGGCCTATAATCCCACAGCAAACGGGTTAGCTGAAGCCTTCAACAAGACTATCATAAAGCTCTTGTCAAAGCTTGTGAAGAATAACAAGCGAGATTGGGATGATAAGCTCGGCGCAGCTCTATGGGCCTATCGTACCACGGTACGTACACCGACCGGCGCAACTCCATACTCATTGGTGTATGGATGTGAAGCCGTTCTCCCTTTGGAAATTCAAATTCCATCTCTTCGGATCGCTCTCGCAACCCAGATGACGACCGAAGAACAGCATCAGAAGCGCCTCGAAGAACTCGAGATGCTCGATGAAAAGCGACTGGAAGCTCAGCAGCATATTGAGTTTTACCAAGCCAGGATTTCTCGAGCCTTCGACAAAAAGGTTCGACAAAGGAGTTTTAAGGAAGGGGACTTGGTCTTAACCGAGAAACGTCCTATGATCCTTAACTCCAAGAAGAAAGGCAAGTTTGAACCCAAATGGGAGGGACCGTTCGTAGTAGAAACAGTTTACTCGAACGGCGCCTATCGCCTAGTCACCAAAGATGGTGACCGGCTCATGATGGCAATAAATGGCAAATTTCTGAAGAGATACTATCCTTAGTATCCTCAGAAGAATTGAGGTACCGGGAAGTTCCCGGAAGAACACCACATCGGGGTATTCTTAGGGATAACCCGGTCGCTGATGAGCAAGAAATCAATATTCGAATTCCGAATATTCTTGTTTGTCAGAACTTAACTCTCACAAACACTCTTTTGCTGAGATGAGATCTAATCATTGATTTTCCCCTCGCAGAACTTTCAGTGGTTTCTGACTACTCATAGTCTCCACCACACCATTCCAGTTTGGTCAAACCTTACGACAGTTAGGGCCAAAGCCAAATTCCCCTCTCGATTCCGTCAATGAACGAGAGGTCCACAAATCGAGTGATCAAACCTTCTTTCGGTTGTGATCATTCTCACACTCCCCACTTGGTCAAACCTTACGACAGTTAGGACCAAAGCCAAATTCCCCTCTCGATTCGCCCAAAGAACGAGAGGTCCACAAATCAATCGATCAAACCTTTCTACGGTTAGGATTGTCTCAAATTTCCCACTTGGTCAAACCTTACTACAGTTAGGACCACAACCAAAATCCCCTCTCGATTCCTCCAATGAACGAGAGGTCCACTTTCAATTCAAATGACCAAACCTTACGACAGTTAGGGTCGTTTGAACCTTTCGATTCGAGTAACCAAACCTTACGACAGTTAGGGTTATCCGAATCTTTTCGATTCTCGGAGTGGAGATCCCACTTCTAGTTTCACCTGTCGGATCCTAGGGGTGGAGATCCCACCTCGAGTTTCCTTTCCTGCTGAAGATAGAATATAAAATTCTTCCTCTTCAGAGTCAAATGACCAAACCTTACGACAGTTAGGGTCGTTTGAACCTTTCGATTCGATGACCAAACCTTACGACAGTTAGGGTCGTTCGAACCTTCCGATTCGATAACCAAACCTTACGACAGTTAGGGTTATCCGAGTCTTTTCGATTCTCGGAGTGGAAATCCCACTTCTAGTCTCACCTTTCCCTTGGCTTTGCTTTCAGAAAAGACAGGGATGAAGTCGGCGCCTAATACGCGTTGCCGGGTAGTCTTTCCCGTGAGAAAGACGAAGTCTATGTATTCAAAGTCATAGCATAAAGTCTCGGAGGGTTCGCTCTCTTAGCACAACGTTACATGCGGAACGGACCTAGACAAATCGCATGCTAGCCCGACACAAACGGTAGTCGGTAAAGGCACGTCAAACCCGTTGAGGGCTGGGGGTTGGCCAATAATCCCAAAGTCTATACCTAACACGCATAGCCGGTTTAGTCTTTTACCGATTAAAGAAGACACCACGGCATATCAAGAAACATCATGTAAAAAGAAGCAAATAAGGAGTCTCTAATAAAAGATCAAGACAAAAGCATACAACGACAAGTTCGTCAACCCGAAGGTAGCTGACGACTAAGAATGTGAGACTCTAAACCGGAAAGCCTGTCCATATAGCTCCGCTCGAACTCTGCCTGCACGCGAGCTCGGACAGAATCCTCGGAACTGCTCAGGACCTCCGCAGCTTCAGTTCGCAGCTTCATCAATCCCTCCTGTGTTGATCCCAGCTTGTCGAGCGTCCACTCACGAGAGCGCTCCAATCCAACCAAGTCCTCGGTGATTATAGCAGCAGACTCTTCGGCACGTCCCAAGGCCTCCTTCAGCCTAGCTATCTCTGCACGAGTGGAATCTAGGGAGCTGAGTAACTCGCCTCTGCTGGTGTCCTTCTTCGCCAGGTTGGCCATCAGCTGTGCAACAGAGTGCTCGCGTGAACGGAGCTCGCTGCTAATGGAAGATCTCAAGTCACGCCATTGAGTCATTCTATCCTCCATCTGAGAGGACATGAAAGAAGAAGCTCCACCAGCCTTCAAATCCCTCAATTCTTGAACTTCTGACTCCAGAGCAGTAAAATCAGCAGTGAAGGAATCAGCCAACTCTGGGTATCCTTCTTCCCTCATCATCAGCATGTGGCGAGAAAAAGAACGCCTGAACTGGTCAAAGCAGTATCCTCAGAGAAGAAGTTTCTCAATCATGCCATTATAAAAGGCGGTGAAGAAGTTGAGGTCCGCGCGAAAAATCTCTTTCTCAGGATCGGTATCAGCCAAAAGGACGCGGACGTACTCATGTAGAGATGATCGAGCTCCTGCAAACAACAATGGGGAAGTTAAGAGATTATCAAATACGACAAGAGAACCCGAGAGGAAATTCGAAGTATACCTGTACTGGCGGAACTTCCCTCGGGTGGAGGCACGGCAGACTCTGAGATAACGGCAGGATTAGCCATGAAGGGTGCATCGACCCCTGCAGGCAAATCAGTCGTATCTCTCGGCTGTGGCAAAGAGACATGGCTCTCAGGCAAACTATCAGCCCCGGAAACTGCAGCAGCATCGGGCACAACGCCTGGTCCTACAGTTATACCTCTTTATTAGTCAAAATGGAAATTTAGGCAAATAAAGAGAATCAGGGTGATAAAATCATCGGCATACCTGCAAGTCCGTCACCTTCTGCAACACGGGGAGGGTCGGTAGTCAAGGGAGAATCAGTCCTGGTGGCTGATGATGTACCTGTGAGTGTATCGCTTGTAAAGGGCGGTCCCGCAGTTCCTCTGGCGGCCTGTTCGGCCAGCATATCGACTAGCAGCCCGACGTCAGGACCGCAGAAACTCGGCGCGGAGGCATTCCCCTGGTCTTCAAAACCTACATCACGAAAGGATTCACCCTCAGTCGAGTTCTCTCTTTCCCCATGATCAAAAGAGATATTATCAGATGCAGGTATACCTGAGTAAGAAGCGGTGGGCTCGACGCTATATTCTGGCCCAAGATCAATGTTCAAATCGATGCCCAGAGAACCGTCATGAAGGGCGTCGCACATCTGCTGCACGAAGCAATCCATGTTATCCGGACCAGGGGATGCAGGAGGCAATGGAAGTTCACCCTCTTCAAGGAACCCTGGAACATAAAGCACGGTTATGAATCCCAGAAGGTAAATCATGTCAAAATATTGAAAGTAGCGGAGGGTTACCTTCCTCCCTGTCGGTAAAGCCTCCGGAATCTACTCCATGAGAGCGTTGATCAACAGGAGGTCTATGGGCAACCTTCTTCTTTTTCAAAGGACCACCCCTCTGGGAACCGACGGGACGATTGTGCGAAGTTTGTCCACCAAACTTGGATTTCGCACGACGTAAGGCGAGAGGTTCATGGTCATCGGCCGATCCACCTGAAACAACAAGGGTTATTTCACGTACCAAAGTTGAGGAGAAGGGAATCAAGAAGCATGACAAACCTGCATCAAGTTCTACTTGGTCGGTATTTATGCCCATCTCCTCCTCAAAAGCTTCATCGCCATCCGCAGGAAGGTGCTCTCCACCAACTCTGCTTGAAGGAGGAGATTGAGCAGGCCTCTTCCCCTGCTTCCGAGCGGCCGTCATAGCAGTCTAAACCAAGTGCTCAGACTCTAACTCCGAAAGGCTCTTCACACCTATGGATTCATAGGCAGAAAGAAACCACATGCAGCTAAGGAAGGTGATCATCGGTTTGCGCTTATACGAAGGAAGAGCAAACTGAGCCCCGGTGCAACCAACCATGGTCCATAACCACGTTCGTATACCGTCGACAAGCCCTCCCTTAACCTGTAAACCACGGCTCGGGTTCCCAATATATAGTTGGTCGTAGCCGAACTGACGTGCGAAACGGCAGGGAAGGTAAGGCTCAATATGGCAACGGTTCTTCACCCGAAGGACAAGATACCCGATGCGGATGTTTACCAGCCATCGGAAGCAACCGACGTCAAGAGCAGTCCGGTTAGTTCGGGGTTTCTCCACATCAGTCAACTCCTCGCCATAACGTCCAGAAAATTGAGGAAAGCACTTGAAGAGTTCCCAGTTCCGACGAACTTGAAGTTCTTGTTGTACATCTTCGAATTTCTTCCCAAGCCACCTACTCCTCTCCAACAGTTGTAGGAAAGGAACAGGGGTGTCAAAGGTGCGGGGAGCTGACATCATGTCAGGCCGGTGTAGAACGAACCATGCCATCAGATAAGCATAAGGCAGCTCAACCTTCGGGCAGGTAAGCTCGGTCGAGGGTTTGGAACCCACATGGGTAAGAACACGAACTACACCCCTGAGCCCGCAATGAATGCTGGCCACCATCGCTGGAAGCAAGGACAGCTCCCGCCCATAGGCTAGCTGGACTGCCGGGAAGAGCACCTCGACTGGTAAGTCATCCGAAGACTGGTATGGCATAACGCACTTCTTCAACCAGAGTGCGAGGTAGCCGGCCAACAGAGACCGAGGCTCTATAGACTTCTGTGCACGACGGAGGAAAGAACGGAATGTGGTCCCGGCGGGAAAAGCTCCCTCGGCGCTGGCAATAGTATAAGAATGAGTTTCATTCTTCTCCATCAGCTCGTTAATAGTGGTGAAGTCCAAGACATCCAACTCACGGATAGGTCCAACAAAATCACCCTCCAGGTTTTGAAACAAATAAATGGCGAACTGCTTCAAGCTAATCTTCTTCTTCGTCTTAGCTGGAGCAGAAGTTTGGAGCAGTGAGGTATGGTAGTGACATGTGAGATCCCAAAGCGTGTCATACATATCAGGGCTATCTTTCTTTAGCAAAGCCAACTGTTGGTTGGAAGGAAAATACTCCTGATACGGGCAATTCCCCATCGGAAGGCCCGAAACCTGGTGCATCTCATGAAGAGCCAGCCCTAGTTCCCCACCGCTTGTGAGGAAAGTGTTGCTATCAGGCATGTATGTCTCTAACAGTGCCAAAAAGTGGCGGCAACTGACTGGGATCCCGTAAATGGTAGCTCGTATGGGCGCATATAACCCACTATCTTTCAGATCCCTCTCCCACCTTCCCAGAACATAGCCGGTCATACGGGTCCACCACCCCTTGCCCGGCGAAGAAGCCCAACCGTAGCATCGGTAATCCAGTGGAGGTAGCTGTCTTCCAAGCTGAGCTAGACGGTTCTTCACGGTAAGAGCAGCCGCCGACACCTCGCCTGGAGGTGCGGTGTCGAGACCCATAATCCCGGGGCGAAGACCGCAAGTGGATTGATACCCCAGAGAACCGGGACTCTTATGATGAGAAATGTATCCGCACTGGATGTGGACAGCAGCATTGGTAAGAGACCAGGACATCTGTCGCCCCACAGCCTGTCTCTCCAAGAGAGTAAAAGAACACTGGCGAGGAATGGAAGGAATATATAAAAGAGCTCCCTCGTCAAGGGTTAGCCAATGCTCCTCAGCAAGAGTCAGGACGGCAGGATCCTCGGTGCGATCCCCGAATAGGAAATCTGGCTTCCTTAAAGCCTCAGTAGAAGTAGCATCTGCGGTGAGGGGAGCATTGGTGAAGTTGGCGTAAACAGTGACGCCCCCCCTCCTTTATCAGACGACAGAATCCGTCCGAACGATCATGGCCAAACTGCGGAAGGGGATCGATGATCTGCCTAGCGGAGGCTGAAGAGAACACTTCCTTGCTGCAACCGGTAGGGGCATGGTGAGGAAGACTCCCCCCGGGAAAATCGACTGCAACAGAGCATGAAGATGGAATTAGAAAATTCATGTCATAAGATTACTCGCGGGATAACCGGAGTGACGATTTCGAGCGTCCTACACCAAGAGGACGGTACGTATCATCACGTAGATACCGTGATAATATATACCGACCTGTAAGGTGTAAGACGATACGAGATCGCCCCGATATATCCGAAGACTTGAATTGGCTAAGGCAAAACAAGTCTGAAACCTTAACCCCCGCGCGAGGGGTATCGGTTCTTCCTTCATGACCCGCGAGAGGTCAATCCGGGATACAGACCTTAACCCCCGCGCGAGGGGTATCGGTTCTTCCTTCATGACCCGCGAGAGGTCAATCCGGGATACAGAAAGTATAAAATTCTCACCCCCGTAAAAAGAAGCCGCTGAAGAAGATACAGCGGGAGCCCCCTCCTCGCTGTGCTGCGAGCGGGAGCGACTCCTGGAAAGCTGAGCACGGCGGGAAGACATCACAAATCTGCAGTGAAGAGCAGTACATCAGGTACAACATATAATACACGAAATATCGAAAAAGGGGAAATTAAGCACTTAGACTTGAAATCCTATAAACAAATAGGATTTTACAGTTAAAGTCTAATTAAACCTACGAATTTCGTGCACGCAAAACGATAATCGTCGTTTCGCGATAAATTTTGGCAAAATACCCAAAATACCCCCCGTGCTCAAGGCCAAATTCAGGTCAAGGACACGTGTGACTCGGGGCGTGGTCGTTATACTTGATCATCTAACGTCCCGGTACCCTATAATTCTGATCAAATTTTGCAAATAAGTCCTTTTGCAGAATTTGGTCAATTTTACATAAAAACCCCTCCTCGAACTTTTGGTTTTGCATCCACGTGCCTTTACCAAAAATTCGATCAAGGGTTTGGGGTCAACACTCTCTGAATTTCAGCCCTAAATTCGTGGTTATTTTGCAAATTAGACCCCAGAAAATTATATGGGCTGTTTTGCGAATAAGCCCCTCAAATTTCGGCTATCACCTATTTTGCACAAAAGACCCCCAAAGTTTCGGTTCTTTGCAATAAACTCCCCAAGAGTATATTACATATCTAATCCCTAGCCTATTTGCAAGCATAAAAATGCAAACTTTACAAAGGAATAGGAGGATGGAAGAGAGATCTTACCCAAATCAAATAAGTTCCCCTTTGAGCTTGGAAATGGAGGCCGAGACCTTCGTTTGGAAGAGGAGAAAAATCCGACAAATGGGTACCCACCAAAACCCGAGCTTTCTCGTGATTAGATGTGTTCTTCAAAGCTTTAATGGAGAAGTTTGAGGAAGAAGGAGAAAACCGAATGGGGGGGGAAGCTCGGTTTTTGGGGGAAGATGTTTCTCTTGAAATTCAAAATAAGGA
>BQKN01058885.1:384-11557 GCA_022839385.1 Asparagus kiusianus | reverse complement strand
CCTAACTGTCGTAAGGTTTGACCAAGTGGGAAATTTAGAACGATCACAACTGTAAGAAAGTTTGATCGCTCTATTTGTGGGCCTCTCGTTCATTGGAGGAATCGAGAGGAGATTTTGGTTGTGGTCCTAACTGTAGTAAGGTTTGACCAAGTGAGAGGTGTGTGGTAGATACCACCAACACCAATGAGAGTTTTGTGAGGAAAAATTGATCCAATGAAGTGATCAGATTTCATCTCAGCAAAAGAGTGCTTATGAGAGTTAGATTCTGACAAACAAGAACATTCGGAATTCGAACATTGATTTCTTGTTCATCAGCGACCGGGTTATCCCTAAGAATACCCCGATGTGGTATTCTTCCGGGAACTTCCCGGTACCTCAATTTTTTTTCTCTGAAGATACTAAGGATAGTATCTTTTTAGAAATTTGCCATTTATTGGCATCATAAGCCGGTCACCATCTTTGGTGCCTAGGTGATATGCGCCATTCGAGTAAACTGTTTCTACTACGAACGGTCTTTCCCATTTGGGTTAATCATCGAAACTTCAGGAGACTGGTTCAATAAGCAACATCTTATTTCCAACCTCTTTTTATCGATATCGGGTTATCCTTAAGAATATATAATATTCTCCAGGAACTTCCCGTTAGATACAAAGGAAACAGTTTATACTCATATACCCGTTGGAGTTTTGAAAGAAGCAGTTTATACTCGTATACTTTTCGGAGTTTGGCGATCGTTCTCATTCGGTTTGTTCTGCGATTGAGACGCCGGCTTCAACTAAGGCCTGTATTGTGTTCTTGAGATTGACACAAGTCTTGGTGGGATGATGGATCCTCCTGTGGTATTCACAATATCTTGGATCTGAACTCCCGCTTGCTTCCTCCTGGCTTTTAATAGGTGGGAGCTTGATTTTGTCATTTCTTAGGAGGTACCTGAAGATGGCTGGAACCTCATCATCCTTGAAAGAGTATCGTTGCAACTGAAGCGACTGTTGTGGTGATTTCTCTTGTGGTGGTCGTCGTAATGACTGATTAAAACCAAACCTGGGCATGAGCTCCGGTTGGCTTCCCTCAACTTTCTTTCTTTTGGGATAACGTCTGGTTGAGGTGGTGACAGACTCGACTTCCTTCTGCTTTTCGTCTTCATCGCCATCTCTCTTTGGGTCATTCCCAGCGTCATTGAAGGGTGTGGTCATACCACCCCCAGTGTTCCCGAGGGGTGAATCAGTCTTGATAACCATATTCAGATTCGGACCGTTGTCACTCGTCTTGTTTGGAATAGGCGTGACTGGTGTAGCGCAACAGCTAGACCCTGCCTGATAATCAGGTTTGGGAAATTTACATCTTTCAGCTTGCAACTCTCTTATTTGTCGCATAGCCAATTCCATCTTATCCTCAAATTCTTCTTTCTGCTTGATTAATGCTTCTTGAACTAATTGAGTGAGCTGGTCAGGAGTAATGGTGAACGCCTCCCTAGTGCTTTTAGAAAGACGTGACAACTCGTGTAGAGTCACTTTTACCGGGATGTTAGCCAATTGGGTCATACATCGAAGTGGTATAAAGTGTTTGAATTTCCCGGTTTATCTCTTCCAATCTGTTGATTGACTCGAGACTGCCTCGGGTCTAGAACATCTTGGTGTAGGGGCTCCTGTTGAGTCTTCTCAGTAGGTGCGGGGGTAGTTGTAATCATCTCCACCCTAGTCAGTCGACCATACTCGTTCCCGTTTCTGGTGGCGAGGGCCTCTTGTTCGTCTTCAGAAAGTGGGAAGGTTGGAATTCTTTCGTCATCCTCTCCCGGAATAGCAGAAATACCGTAACAGGATTTCCCCTTTCTCTTTAACTTCTTCTTTTTGGAAGAGGTCCCGGTCCATTGTTCATCTGTGATCAAGTCCGGATGAACCCACAGAATTTCGCAGTTCGGGGCCGTGTGTGGCACGAGCCCTTTCTGGCGCTGTTGGTGCGGATCATCATTCACCGTCTTCACCGCCGCATTGATCACCGGCTCGTGTTGGAACCAACTCGAGGGAACAGACCCAAAGCTAATGGATACTGCATTTGCACCCACCTTCTTCTCTTTGGGTTGCTTCATAGTGATGACCCCAACATCGATTAGGGCCTGGATTTTATCCTTAAGAGCGTAGCATACCTTGGTAGGATGGTGCACCGCTTGGTGGAATGCGCAGTATTTCGGATCGTTGACCCTCTTGGCATCTTCTTGATCCTGAATCGGAGGCAACTTGATCTTGTTGTTCTCGACTAGGTATTTGAAAATACCGGGGACTTCATCCTCCTTGAATGAGTAGACCTTCGGGAACCTCGGCTCCGCGGCCTTTTACCTCTGGGGCTGTTGTTGCCACCTTGATTGTTGAGGCACCCTCTGTTGCTGCTGTTGCGGCTGTTGCGGCTGTGCTTGCACCTCAAATACTTGATTCGCGACCACAGTATTTGCATGCACCTTCCCTTTACCCTTGGGGGTAAAGTTTGGTTGCGGGGCATTATTTGGTATTTGCCCTCTCTCCGCCTTCTTCCTCTTGAGGAATCGCTCGGCTCGTTCTCCCCGCACCTTCAGGTCCTTCCAGGTCTTTGGCGGCGCCATTCCCATGGCTTCGAGGATGTCCAATGTCAGGTTGTTGTGGCAAGTCTCGAGAATAAAATCCTCGCTGACTGGATCCCTGCAATTCATAGCTTTGTTACGGAATCTCTTTACAAAGTTTTCGACGGTCTCACCGTTCTTCTGTTTTTCGTCGAACAGCGTGCCAATCGAAACTTCGGTGTCGTCATCGAAGAAATTCGTGAGGAACATATCCTCCATGTCATCCCAGCTGCTGATGCTCCCGGGCTTGAGTCAGCGATACCAATCGAAGGCAGCTCCACGAAGAGCACCGACGAATGACCGCACCATCAGAGGCTCATTTCCGGAAATGATTCCTAAATGAGACTTGAAGTATATTAAGTGTTGGGTAGGGGAACCCTTCCCATCAAACGGCGTAAAGTTAATCAGATTAAACTTTGCAGGATATGGAATCGATTCCCACTCCCTTGGGTAGGGACATGGTATACCGAATCTCTTTACCTCTTGAGCACTCATCAATGCGTTGATTTTGCTCTCCAGGTCCTTCATCTTCTGGTCTTCACCCGTATCTGCCTTCGAGTGGCTTTGAGGAGAGGTGACGTGGTCCTCTTTAGCATTATCATTCGCGGGACCGCCCCCGTTGTCATTGTTGACGGGAGGGATATTGACGTTATCTCCTTCCCGCTCATTCTCATATTGATTGCGTTGATTAGGCTCTGCTTGGTGAACCGTCAGCGCCGCAATTTGCTGGTCGTGCATCTCCCTCATTCGCTGCATGGCCATCTCCATTTCGAACTTGAAGCTTTCTTTCTGCTTGGACAAGGCCTCTTCAAGTATCTTAGACACTTGCTCGGCGTTGATCATGAGCGATTCATAAGGTTGGCCTGCACTCGAAGCCGTGTCATCGGATGCAACAGCAGAACAAGAATCCGAATCAGCATCTGATTCCTCTTCTTCTAAAGAGAGCCCCTTTTGTACCCTTCGGTAATTCTTCTGGCCCCTGATTCCGGGCCGCAACCGTGTCATGCATCGGGATACTTCGGCAAGCTGATCTATGCTGAAGTATTGTGTTGATCCCCCTCTGCTGGTCATGTTAGCCAACACTCTTGGATATTCGTCTTTTTGGCGGATGAATTTCTTCTTGTGGAGATGCCTCGGCTTGGAGATTCTTTCGAATACCGAGACCCTTCTTGGGGGACTGTCACAACGGCATTCTAACAGTACCGCTTTGATGATATTTGCGCACGAACAGCGAGACTCCGTGCTTTAGGCATATCTCTTCTGAGATTTTTCCATACCCCCAGCTCTATAGTACAGCTCATCAGTCTGATAACTGGAGCAACCTACAGAGTGTTGGTATGTGTTTCCCGGTATAACACCCTCATCCTCAGATGAGTGTGCTTCCCTTCGGGGATGCAACGCTTTGTTAGATTTTTCAAGAGTGGCCCGTTCAAGTTTACGCTTTTGTGAGCGTAGAAACTGAACGGGCTCTTTTACTTCGACTCGCAACCCGGTGCGGTCGGTGATAGGGGCTTTCCCTTTGTCATCTTTCTTGGGGGGATTAATTCGACCCCCGGTCTGATTTGTAACTTGGGGACCTTTCAATGGTCCCAGTCGTTCTTTGACAGGTACTCTACCTCGGTTCTCAGGTGAAGGACCGAGGCGACCTATCAAAGGAACTTGGGATCTTGAATGATCCCCGTTTTTACCTGGCTCCGTTGAAGGTGTTGGAACCGGAGAAACAACGTCTGGTTTTGAATGAACTTGAATGACAACTCCACCCATCATTGCTGGAGGTGTTGGTCTTGTCTTTGGCAACCACACCCATTTGTTTGTAGACGGCTTTTTGGCCGCCTCTTCTTTCTGCATCTCCTCCGCCTTCTTTAGAAGGAGTCGGGCATGTGCAAGCAACGCCCGGCGCTTCTTGATTCGCTCCTCGAGGGTGGAACGATTCCTTTTGACACGAACCCATTCGTTCGTTTCTGTTTTGGAGGAGAGGTGGGTGGCTTGCCGTTGTTGTTCTCGGCGGTACCTGGACTTTAGATCTTCGTTGTAGCGGATCCCGTCCATCGATTCAGCGGCTTTGGCTTGTTGTAGGGCGAGGCATTGACGCCGTCTTTGGCGGGCCCTCTTTGATAGAGCTGGAGCATCCTCTACCATTGCTTTTGCGGCGGGAGGGAGATCCGGATCTACAGCCTTAACCACACTGAACGTCGCGGGGGCGTTGCGTGGTGCGGGCGTAGCAACGGCGACGGGATCTTGGATCTTGGAGCTGGAGATCCCGCGAGCCCTTCGGGGAGATGGAGTCTTCCCGCGCCCACTTGGAGAGGCGGATCTGGAGGAGGAGGAAGAGAGGTACTCTTCGAACTTCTGCTGATCGAACTCGTATTCGATCTCTTCATTCACCCGGATCTTGAAGGCCGGTTGCGTCACGACGATCTCGGCGGCGAGATCGTTGGCTCCCACTGTGGTCGCCAGCTTGTTTTTGAGAAAAGTTGCTATATTCATTGCTTTCAGATCTGTTACAACTTCAATCGTTACAACAAGATCAAATGAAATAAAAAGTCGATCTTTTTATAAGATCTACTTATGCAACGAAACAAAGATTACAACTTTATCGAAAATAAACACGAGATCCCGTTTTGGTGCGGTCTCGCTTGCGTGGGTCTTTAGCCTGTGACGGGGATGTTGATATCCGTGGACCACCGGTCGATCAGATCCTTTCCGGAAGAATCCGGCAGAGTTTCGTCTATCCGCGAAGGGATATAGAAACAGAACTTCATCGATCCACGTGAGATCTTGGAAGCTTTAAAGCTTATATCTCGGCTAAAACGAGACACTAGTTCTTCTTAGTATCACCGCTAATGGGCAACACTAAGGAAAAGAGAAGGGGGTGAATGAAGGTTGAGGAAGAACTCTCACTCCTCGTTCCGGCAGGGCTTCGCCGCTTTCTTTAAAACTCCGACTCCTCGCTCCGGCAGGGCTTCGCCGCTCCTCTTTAAAATTTCAGATCTCAAAGGCTAAAGCTCAAGATCCAAAATTTTATCTCCAAAACCAAGGCCCCTTGAATGAGGACCCGAGGGGTCTATTTATAGGCCACCAAGGAGGCCCTAGAGGCTGCCCAAAAAGCATTTCGGTGTGTAAAACGCCTTGAGACACCCCCAAAAAGCATTTTGGCGTGTAAAATGCCTTGAGACACCTCCAAAAAGCATTTCGGCATGTAAAACGCCTTGAGACACCTCCAAAAAGCATTTCGGCATGTAAAACGCCTTGAGACACCTCCAAAAAGCATTTCGGCGTGTAAAACGCCTTGAGACACCTCCAAAAAGCATTTCGGCGTGTAAAACACCTTGAGACACCTCCAAAAAGCATTTCGGCGTGTAAAACGCCTTGAGACACCCTCCAAAAAGTGTTTCGCCGTAAAATCTTCGTGAGACACCCCTAGGGTGTCTTGGTTTTGCCAAGACACCCCTCGGGTGTTTCGACCTCGCCGGGATACCCCTGGGTGCCTCAGTCTGGTCCGAGGTGCTACCGGGTGTTCCGCCGTTGATCCGCCGTTGACTTGTCGTTGACTTTTCGTCTGAACTCAGATTTGAGTGATTTCAGATGCGTTGGAATTCTGATGAAGAGCTCTGTAGGCCCTAATGGTCGGATAATTAGTGAGGCGAACGGGATACGACGGGTGTTGGTCCGTTTGCAGTGATCACGGGGTTTCCGATCAGTCCGTATCCCCGTTGTTCTGAGATTCTATCGGCTCACGTAGTCCGTCGGTTCACTTCAGGCGCTCACCGATGTTGATGGAACTCTTGTGAACTGGGTAGTGACGTTCATCGTCGCTCGTTAACACTGAGCTGTGAGCGGGGACCTATCGGCAATTTTCGATGCCTAAAGATACCCCCTCCAAAGTGTTTCAGACTCGTTTCTTTTACAGAAGAGACCGGAATACTTTGGATATGATTGGTCCAGCCTTCAGTCGGCCTAAGGGACCTGTGGTTTGCTTCAACTCTCGGCTCCTTCGATTTTTGGTTTATCCGGTGCTTTGTCGAATAACCGAAGTTGTTCCGGAGCTGCGTTTATCGCCTGGCCGTCGTCGGAGTCTCGAGTCTACAGCTGGTGAGTTGAGTTTGGCTCGTGTCATTGAGTTGACTTTTGAACTTACTATCCCTGTCACATCGTGTTGACTTGGGGTTTTGGATCACTGTATGTTGACTTTTTGTTGCAACGCACCGATTGGCGTTGACCTAGGGTTACGCGTTGATCGGCATCTACCCTAGGGTTTCGAACCGCGTGGGTTGACTTTTGTCATTACGTGTTGACTTTCGTTACCACGTGTTGACTTTTGTCGCAACGCGTTGTCCAGCGTTGACCTAAGGTTACGCTTTGACCAGCGTCCACCCTAGGGTTTTGAACCGCGTGGGTTGACTTTTGTCGTTACGTGTTGACTTTCGTCGCCACGTGTTGACTTTTGTCGCAACGCGTTGTCCGGCGTTGACCTAGGGTTACGCGTTGTCCGGCGTCTACCCTAGGGTTTTGAACCGCGTGGGTTGACTTTTGTCGTTACGTGTTGACTTTCGTTGCCACATGTTGACTTTTGTCGCAACGCGTTGTCCGACGTTGACCTAGGGTTACGCGTTGTTCGGCGTCTATCCTAGGGTTTTGAACCACGTGGGTTGACTTTCGTCATCACGTGTTGACTTTCGTCGCCACGTGTTGACTTTTGTCGCAACGCGCTGTCTGGCGTTGACCTAGGGTTACGCGTTGACCGGCGTCCACCCTATGGTTTCGAACCGCGTGGGATGACTTTTGTCGTCACGCGTTGACTTTTGTCGCCGCGTGTTGACTTTTGTCGTAACGCGCTGTCCGGCGTTGACCTAGGGTTACGCGTTGATCGGCGTCCACCCTAGGGTTTCAAATCGCCGCCCGTTGACTTGTGTTGCAACGCGCTGAATGGCGTTTGACTTTGATCGCAACTCGCTGACCGGCGTTGACCCAGGGTTACGCGTTGACCGGCGTCCCCCCTGGGGTTCCGAACCGTCGAAAGTTGACTTGTGGAATTTATCCATATTTTCAATCGTCGGTGAAGAAAATCAACTTTTGTGGAAACATCGGGGGTATGAAAATAACACAGGGGGTTCAGAACGTTGCTCGGGGGGTCAAAACTGAGTCAACGCACCCCGGGGTGCCTCGGCAAGGCCGAGACACCCTTAGGGTGTCTCGGCATTGCCGAGACACCCATGGGGTGTCTCGGCAAAGCCGAGACACCCTTGGGGTGTCTCGGTTTTGCCGAGACACCCCTAGGGGTGTTTGGCTTTTTTCGTGGCCCCCCCCTTTTCTTTTGTCTTTTTTCTCTATTTGCTTTGTTCATGGTCCCCCCCTCCATTTCAAATTCAAAGAGATTCCTCTCCAAAACCGAATTCCCCCCCTCTCATTTCGGTTTTGGTGTTCTTCTTCCCCAAGCCAACTTTCTCCATTGATTTGCTTGCAAGAACCCATCAAACCCCCATAAAAGTTCGGATTTTGGTGGATACCCATTGGCCGAAATTTTCTCCTCTTTCAAGCTAGGGTTTCACTCCCATTTCCGAGCTCGAAGAAACTTCTTTGATTTGGTAAGTTCCCCTTCACCATCCTCTCATTTTTTTTGATAAAGATTGCATCTTTATGCTTGGTAGATAATGGGTTGTGTATGGACAAAACTTTGGGGGTTTTTGTGCAAAGAGGCAAGGGCCGAATTTTTGAGGGTTCATTAGCAAAAATGGGACTGAAATTTGTGGGGGTTTTTTGTGTAAAAATGGGCTGAAATTCGGGATTAGGGTTTTATACCCATTTGGCCAAATTTTTTGGAGGGGTTAGTGTGCAAAGAAACAATGTTTGTTTGAGGGGTTCATTTGCAAAACAGCCCACCAAATGCAAAGGGGTTTATTTGCAAAAGATCTGAAATTTAGGGCTGAAATCCCAAGATTTAGACCACAAACCTATAATCAAAGTTTTTGGTAAAGGTATGTGGGAACTAAATCGAAATTTGTGGAGGGGCTTTTGTGCAAAATTGGCTAAATTCTGCAAAATTTAACCAAAATTGTGTGGTATCGGGGTGCTTTATGATCGTTTGTGATGATCATAACCCCGATCACGCGTGTTCTTGACCCAAATTTGGCCTTGAACACGAGGGGTATTTTGGGTATTTCACCCAAAATTCACCGCGAAAATGGTAATTACCGTTTTGCGTGCACGAAATTTGTAGGTTTAATCAGACTTCAACTATAAAATCCTATTTATTCATAGGATTCAAGTTCAAGTGCTTAATTTCCCCCTTTAAATTTCGCGTATGTATATTGTACCTGACGCGTTGCCTTTTATTGCAGATCTGCGATGTCTCCGCATCACCCCCGGCCTTCCAGGAGTCGCTCTCACTCGCAGCACAGCGAGGAAGAGGCTCCCGCGGCCTCTTCTTCAGCAGCTTCTTTCTTCGGGGGTGAGAATTTACATTTATTGTATCCCGGATTGACCCCCTTTGCGGGTCATGAAGGAAGAACCGACACCCCTCACGCGGGGGTTAAGGTTACAGACTTGTTTTGCTTAGCTAATTCAAGTCTTCGGATATATTGGGGCGATCTCGTGTCGTCTTGCACCTTAGAGGTCGGTGTGTGTTATCACGCTATTTACGTGATGATGCATACCGTTCCCCTGGTGTCGGACACTCGAGATCGTCTCTCTAATAATCCCGTGAGTTTATCTCATCTCGCCTTTATGGGATGGATTTTCTGACCTCATCCTTGCTTTGTTGCAATCGACTTTCCTGGGGGTAGTCTTCCTTCTCATGCCCCTACTGATTGTAGTAGGGAAGTGCTCTCTTCGACCTCTATCAGGCAGGCCGCTGGTTCACTCCCTCAGTTGAATTCTCGTGATGGGAGGATTACGAGTCCTGAAATCATCCCAATATCTGACGATGAAGGGGAAGAGAATCCCATTGTTACTATTATATCCGACCAAGAATCTGTCTCCTCGGTCCCCGAATCAGTGCGGGACATTCTCCAAAAGATAGAGAGGGTTGTGCAACAAATTGTCAATGCCATTAGTTCTGGACGGGGAAGATCCTATGATTTGTCCCTTTTCATAGCAGATAGTCTTGAAGACATTCGGCGTGTGGGTGGCACCCGGCTAGCTGGACGATGTGAGGCAAGGTTGACTTGTTTAGAGGAACTCATATATCATTTGGAAGAGTTGGTAGACTTCGGCCCTTATGATGAGGACACGCCGCTCATGCTCGATGCTCAGATTCAAAGAACACATGAACGTAAGGCCCGAATGCGGCGTATATCAGAGCAAGAAGTAATTGTCGCGAACTTGTACGAACGGCAACGTCGTCTGCGGAGTAAGATGGATGCTTACAACAATATTGCTGATAGGACGGGGATCAGGACTGTCCAAGGGGAGAGGACTCTAAAAGATTTTGAGCTTGAGAACACCCGAGTTCAAAATGTTTATAGAGGAGAGTTGGAGGTTCTTCGCGCGTTGCGCCGAGAAGATGTAATTGCCGACATTGCCGCCACTCTTGCTTATGCCAGGCTTCAGAAGGAAGAAGAGGAGAGGGTTCGAGCGGAACACGCCGAGAAACTTGCCGCTGTTAAGGCTAAACTTGCTTCCTTCAGTTTGTTAGATCTGATTTGAGACATTTTCTTGTATCTCCATTTGGTTTGATCTGTTACTAGAGACTCCGCCTTTGTTTCTCCCACAGGATTTTTTGGCACACCCCCAGCCCCCGACAGGTTTAGTATGCCATCATGCTAAGAGAATCACATTTCTTATAGGGAAAGGGCACCCCGCACCGCGTGTTAGGCGATGACTTATCCCTTCTTAGGATTCAGGATAAAATTCCTCAGGTTCAAACCCTGGCGTCTTCTTTCAATCGGCGAAAGACTAAACCGGCAATGCGTGTTAGGCACTGACTTTGGGATTTTTGGTAAACCCCCAGCCTTCAACGGGTTTGACATGCCTTTACCGATTACCGTTTGAATTGGGCTAGCATGCGAATTGTCTAAATCCGTTCCGCATGTAACGTTGTGCTAAGAAAATTGCTCCCCTTAGACTTAGTGCCATGCTTTTGAATACATAGTCTTCGTCTTTCTCACGGGAATAGACCACCCGGCAACGCTTGTTAGGCGTTGACTTCATCCCTGTCTTTTCTGAAAGCAAAGATAGGGGGAAATGTGCTATGATTTTGAATACATAGACTTCGTCTTTCTCACGGGAATAGACTATCCGGCAACGCTTGTTAGGCGTTGACTTCATCCCTGTCTTTTCTAAAAGCAAAGACAGGGGGAGAAGGTGCTATGATCTTGAATACATAGACTTCGTCTTTCTCACGGGAAAGACTACCCGGCAACGCGTGTTAGGCGTTGACTTCATCCTTGTCTTTTCTAAAAGCAAAGACAGGGGAAAAGGGGAGAGGAAGAATTTTATATTCTATCTCCCGGTATTGAAGAGGAAGAATTTTATATTCTATCTTCAATGGGAAAGGAGGCTCAATGAGAGAGGAAGAATTTTATATTCTATCTCCCATTGCTGAAGAGGAAGAATTTTATATTCTATCTTCAGTTGGAAAGGAAA
>BQKN01058881.1:53425-72770 GCA_022839385.1 Asparagus kiusianus | reverse complement strand
ATGGCCAGCCGAGACACCCCCTTAGGGGTGTCCACATGTCCACATGGCCCCCCCCTCTTTTGTTAGGTGTCCACATGGTCCCCCCTACTTTTGGCCTCTTCCACATGGTCCCCCCCCCAAGGGTGTCTTGGCCTCCTTTTACAGTGAAACGCTTTTTGGAGGCTCCTTTTACGGCGAAATGCTTTTTGGAAGTTGTTTCTACGGCGAAATGCTTTTTGGAGGTTGCTTCTACGGCGAAACGCTTTTTGGAGGTTGCTTCTACGGCGAAACGCTTTTTGGAGGTTGCCTCTACGGCGAAACGCTTTTTGGGCAGCCCCTAGGCCTCCTCTTGTGCCTATAAATAGACCCCTTGGGTCTCCATTCTCTGGGCCCCTGATTTGGAATACTCTTGGCTTGAAATTGCTCTTGCCTTAGAGTTTTGGAGAGAGCGGCGAAGCCCTGCTGGAGCGAGGAGTCGGAGTTTTCAAGAGAGCGGCGAAGCCCTGCCGGATCAAGGAGTCTCCTTCTTCATTCACCCCCTTCTCTTTTTCCTTAGTGTTGCCCCTTAGCGGTGATACTAAGAAGAGCGAATATCTCGATTACCCGAGATAGGAGCTATCGGTTTCCATATCCCACAGTGGATAGACGAAACTCTGCCGGATTTTCCCGAAACGGATCTGATCGACCGGCGGTCCACGGATATCAACATCCCCATCACAGGCCAAAGACCCACGCAAGCAAGCACCGATAAACGGGACTTGCGTTTATTTTCGAGAGGGTTGTAATCTTTGTTTTCATTCTGTTTGTAACAGATTTCAAATCAATGAAAACAGCAACTTTCGACGGAAACACTTGCACACCAACTTCAATTTAAGATTTCTATAACGGTCAGACGATAAACGTAGCACCATAAGAACTTTATCTATTCGACAAAACACTGAATAGACTGAAGGCTCAAGAAGTCAAGAATTAAAGCAGCGCACAGGTCCCTCTACGAGATTGAGAAAAGGGCCTCTCTTATCCAAAGCATTCCAGACTCCCCTATAAAAGAACGAGTCTGAAATTCTTTGGAGGGGGTATCTGTAGGCGTCTAAAAATACCTATAGGTATCCACACATAGCTCAAGACAGAGAGAAGGTGATGAATGCCATTATCTAAGTCAAAGAGGATTATCCGACGCCGACCAACGAATTAACGAACTATGGATGACGTGGCCCGCGTGCTCACCGGCCACCACCAAGTGGCCCGCACGCTCATCAGCCACCAAATCAGCGAACCAAGTGGCCTGCGTGCTCACCGGCCACCACCAAGTGGCCCGCACGCTCATCGGCCACCAAAACGGCGTACAGATCAACGAAACGACGAGATACGCGTACCGACAGAACAAGTCAAACCTAACAAAATCAAGGAAACCTCAAGGCCGGATCGCGTCAAAATGATCCGGTCGAGCCAGTGGCTCAGCCATGGGCCGAGCCACTAAGTGGCAGTTCGGCCAAAATCAGTTTCTTTTCGGTTTTTATGGATTCCTTCAGGATTTGGTTTGTTCCTGGACCAACCGATCTGATACTATGGTTATGCAGTTTCTAACTGAAGATAGAGAGGATCCCTCACTTTGATCTAAGAAAACCACTAACCAAGCCTATAAATAGAGGCTCGGGTGCTCATTCTTGCAGGGCGGAGATTAGAGAGGCGAAACGCTATCGAATTGGAGAGTGGAGCCACGAATTTACAGCAAAGGTTAGAAGATCTTGGCGATCTCTTATGCATAAAGAGTGGAGTTAGAGAGATCCGAGACCCGTTCCCCCATTCCTCCGGATTTAAGCTTAGTCTTAAATCTCAAGAAGAGTCGTGATCTTGCTTAGTCAAGATCACTGCTGCAGCGATTACTTCCTTCGTGAAGTGAGAGCTTTGATCGTCAATCTGTCAACGGAATCTGATCCGCGGCGGTCCATGGATACTAATGTCCCCGACACAGGCAAAGATCCCACGCAAGCAGAAGACCGATAAACGATCTCTATGCTGTTTGACGAGAGTTGTAATTTTTATTTTCATTGTGTAAAAGTCTTATAAAAAGACGATCTTTTTGTTTTCATTATAACGACTAAAGTTGTAATGAATCATGCAATGAATAAAATGATTTTTTCCCCAAACAAACACGTGTTAGACGTAGGCTTATCTCAATTTAGGAGTCGAGATAAAGTTCCCCGCACGTGTAAGGCATGGATTTTGGCGTTATTAATAACGGCCTGCCATAATGTCGAATATGTGGGCTTTTGTCTTTTTTACGGTCAAAAACTAACCGGCAACACATGTTAGGCGCTGACTTATCCCTACTTAGGCTTCGGGATAAAAGTCCCCAGACTTAAATTCTGGTGTCTTCTTCAAACGGTGAAAGACTAAACCGGCAACGCGTGTTAGGCGTTGACTTATCCCTACTTAGGCTTTGGGATAAAATTCTCCATGCGTGTAAATCACGGATTATGAAGTTAAAGGATGGTGTCTTCTCTTGGGGCAAAGACGAACCCGAAAATAGGAAAGGGAGAATTTTATATTCTATCTCCCAAAACCGAAGAGGAAGAATTTTATATTCATCTCCAGTTGCAAAGGAAACTCAAAGTAGGATCACCACTTTGAGAATCTGAAGAGTGAAATTAAGAGTGAGATCTCCACTTCGAGAATCAAAAAGATTCGGATAATCCTAACTGTCGGTAGGTTTAATTACCGAACTAAGGGTAAATTTCTCATTTATCGAGAGTGAATTGTTGTTTTGGCCCTAACTGTAGGAAGGTTTGACCAAGCAGGAGTTTGAGGTGACCCTAACTGTAGGATTGTTTGATCACTCGATTTAAAAGTGGACCTCTCGTTCATGGAAGAAATCAAGAGGAGATTTTGGCTTTGGCCCTAACTGTAGAAAGGTTTGACCAAATGGGAGGTTTGAGATGATCCTAACCGTAGGAAGGTTAGATCGTTCAATTCGTGGACCTCTCGTTTATTGGAGGAATCGAGAGGGGATTTTGGTTATGACCCTAACTGTAGGAAAGTTCGACCAGGTAGACAGTGAGAGTAGGAGTACAAATCATAGTGGGAGTGTTGACTTGTACCGATTACTCAGTAGGGGTTTTCGATGTCAAATGACGAGATCTGGACACGAAGGGAATTTGACAATTGTAATAGACCGTTCGAATTAAAATTTCTAGTGCTATGTCAGGACTTTAACAACGGGAGTTTAGTGTTTATCACTTTGTTTGTAATGCCCAGGTTATCCTTAAGAATATTACATGTAACATTCTTCCGGGAACTTCCTATTACATGAATCATCCACCCCCAACTTCCTTCGCGAAACTGGACCTAACATTGTACTTAGTTGGATGACCGGGTTATCCTTAAGAATACCAGGCATGGCACTCTCTAGGAACTTCTCGTGAAAGAAAGGAAACAGTTTAGACTCATATGCCTGTTAGAGTATGCAGGGAGCAGTTTAACCTGATATACATGTTGGAGGATTGAGAAGCAGTTTATACTCGTATACTCTTTGTAGTATAGGAAGGAGTAGTTTATAATCTTATACTTGTCGGAGTCTTCATTCGGCTTAATTTAGCGTTATGATGCCAGCTTCAACCAAGGTTTGGATGCTATTCTTGAGAGCGAAGTAAGCTTTGGTGGGATGAATGATCGTCCTGTGGTATGCACATTACTTTGGATCCGCAGTATTATCAGCTTCCTCCTGATCTGCGATAGGTGATAGTTTGATCTTGTTGTTCTCGAGGAGGGATTCAAAAATGGTTGGAACGTCTTCATCCTTGAAGGAGTACTCTTTTTGGAGTCTCGGACCTGAAGTCTTTTGCTGTCTCTAGGATTGCTGTTGTGACGTCTGATTAGCATCAACAGTAGCTGCAGGAGCTTTCCCTTTACCACGGGAGACGAAGCTTGAATTTGGAGGGTTAGCTGTTGGTTGGCTTCTCTCGGCTTTCTTCCTTCTGAGGAAGCACTCAGCCTGCTCTCCACGCACTTTCAAATCTTTCCACATGTTGGACGGTGCTGCTCCCATAACTTCCAACACGTCCAAAGAGAGGTTGTTGTGACGTGTTTGGAGGATGAAGCCCTCTTTGATCGGATCTCGGTAGTTCATCGCCTTATTCCGGAAGCGCTTGACGAAGTCGTCGACCGTCATCATTATCTTCCTGTTTCTCATCGAAGAGTGTCCTGATTGACATCTCGACGTCATCATCAAAGAAGTGAGCGAGGAATAGCTTCTCCAAGTCATCCCAGCTATTGATGCTTCTAGGCTTGAGACGGTGGTACCAATCGAAGGCGGGCCCATGAAGGGTGCCAACGAATGACCGAACTATCAAGGCTTTATTGCCTAAGATCATGCCCAAGTAGGATTTGAAGTAGATCAGATGTTGAGTGGGCGAGCCCTTCCCGTTGAACGGCGTGAAGTTGATCAGGTTAAACTTCGTCGGGTACGGGATCGATCCCACTCTCTCGGGTAGAGACACGGAATGCCGGTCTTCTTCGCCTCTCGAGCAGACATCAGAGCGCTGATTTTTCTCTTGAGTTCTTTCATCTTTTCATCCTTGCTCATATCCTTCCTTGGTCAATTTTGAGGAGGAACAATGGGGCCACTTTCAGTGTTGTCATCATTAGTGGGACCATCCCTGGCGTTGTTATTCTCAGTGGGGCCACTCCTAGTGTTTTGATCAATAGGAGAGTTATCAGTATCGAGGTGTTCGTCCACATCTAAATCACTACCTGCTTGATCATCAATGTTGCTGTTCGCGGGAAAAATTGTTGCTTTCTTCATTACTGATTCCATTGCACACTTGGTAATTGTTTATCAATTACAAAGATCCGATCTTTTTATAAGATCCGGTTACAATGAAAATCAAATAAAAAGAAATGAAAAATTACAACTTTGTTTCCTTGTTTGTCGAACAAATCGCGAGCTCCTGTTTTGCGGTCACTCGCTTGCGTGGGTTGTTTGCCTGCGCCGGGGTTTATCCGTGGACCACCGCGAGATCTAGATCCGGTCGGATCTACGCAGTATAACGGGTACTATTTTACCAAGGAAATAATAGCCGGGAGGGATTGTTTCACCAAGGAAACAACCGCTCGAATCTCGGGATCAAAGAACCAAGCTTTGATCCGGAGTGTACCTACGTAGATCTGAGATCTGAGATCCGGTTCCTCTCGAACACCTGCCTTATTTGACGTTGATGATCGTCGAGCACCAGATCTGGATGAGCAAGTCTTCAAAGTCTTAAAGTTCTGATCTTTTTTAGATCTGAGTCTCCAATTCAGCAGGGCTTCGCCTCCTCCAAAATCCAACCTTTTACAAATGAACACACATAGCCTATTTATAGGCACTCAGAACTGTGCCCGTGCACAGTTCTGGGCCGAGCCACCCATGGGTGGCTCGGCCACCGAGCCACCTCAGGGTGGCTCGGCTTGGGCCGAGCCACCTTGGGGTGGCTCGGTTTCGGCCGAGTCCCCCTGGGTGTTGCCGTGGTGTCCGTCGTTCGGTTGTGGTTGACTTGGTCTGGAATCGATTTGTTGATTCCCGATTTGGCAGTAAATCCACTTCTGAGTTCGAGTCCGAAGTTGATCTTGATTCGATCGCGATTCATCCGAGTCCGTTCTTGGTTGGACGACTCATTGACTCCCCGAACCGTTGGATTGATTCCGCACGCGAATGCATTCTGTTGATCGCGCGCAATTTGTTGACCTCGTCGTCTCGTCACTCGATGGTTCGTTGATTCCTCGTGTCGATCTGTGCGAAGGGACCTATAGGCAATTTTATACGCCTACAGATACCCCCTCCAAAGTATTTCAGTCTCGTTCTTTTATAGAAGAGTCTGGAATACTTTGGATGTGATTGTCCCAACCTTCAGTCGGTGTAATGGGACTTTGGAATGGCTTCTGTTCTGGATTCCTTCAATTCCTTCAGGCTATTCGGTGCTTTGTCGAATGCTTGTAAGGATTCCGGTGCTGCATTTATTGTCTGACCGTTGTTGAAATATTGAACTTGAAACCGATTCTCGATTTCTTGACTTTTTTAGCTCGAGTTAGTTGATTCAACATAGAACTGATCATCGATTGACGGCGTTGAATCTTCATTTACAACGCGTTGTTCAGCGTTTGAGCTTCTTTGTGACGCATTGTCCGGCGTCCAGGCTTCATTGCGACGTATTGTTCGACGTCCGACACAGTTTATACTCGTACGTCTTCTGAAGTATACACAGTTTAAGCTCTTAAGGTATTGGAGCGTGGCAGATACTTGAGTCACGAGACCAATTTGTAAAATTGATGCGTCAATGACTCGTATTCATAGAATTTTTGGCAAATTCTTAGCTATCAACGGATTTGATGAGCCTTTACCGACTACCGTTTGAGTCGGGCTAGCATGCGGATTGTCTAAATCCGTTCTGCATGTAACGTTAAGCTAAAAGAGTTAACCCTTTTAGTGCTACGATATTGAATACGTAGACTTCGTCTTTCTCCTGTGAAAAGACTAAACAGCAACGTGTATGAGACGTTGTCTTAGGATTTTTGGCAAATCCTCAGCCTTTAACGGATTTGATGTGCTCTTACCGATTACCGTTTGAATCGGGCTTACATGCGGATTGTTTAAATCCGTTCCGCATGTGACGCTGTGCTAAAGGAATGAACTCCTTTAGACTTTGTGCTATGATGTTGAATACATAGACTTTACCATTTGTCACGGGAATAGGTTACCCGACGACGCGTGTTAGGCGTTGACTTTAGGGTTTTTGGCTAACCTCCAGCCTTCAACGGATTTGATTAGCCTTTACCGACTACCGTTTGAGTCGGGCTAGCATGCGGATTGTTTTAGTCCGTTCCGCATGTGACGTTGTGCTAAAGGAATGAACTCCCTTAGACTTTATGCTACAACTTCGAATATGTAAACTTCGCCATTGTTGTGGGAATAGGCTACCTAGCAACGTGTATTAGACGTTGGCTTATCCCTACTTCGGCTTCGGGATAAAATTCCCCAGGTTTAGACCCTGGTGCCTTTTTCAATCGGCGAAAGACTAAACCGGCGACGCGTGTTAGGCGTCGGCATATCCTTTCTTAGGATTCAGGATGAAATTCCCTATGCGTGTGAGGCATGGATTTTGGTGTTATTAATAACAACCTGCCACAATGTTGAATATGCAGACGGGTGTTCTTTTTAACGATCAATAACTAACCGGCGACGCGTGTTAGGCGTCAGCATATCCTTGCTTAGGTTTCAGGATAAAATACCCCAGAATCGAACTCTGGTGTCTTTTTCTATGGAAAAAGACTAAACCGGTAGCGTGTGTTAGGCGCAGACTTATCCCTGCTTAGGATTCGGGATAAACTTCCTAGGATGAATCCTAAATTCTTGGAAAAGGATTGGTGTGGAAAGGAAGAAATTTATATTCTATTCCCAGTTGGAAAGGAGACTCGAGGTGGGATCTCCACCCCCAGAATCCGGAAAGGTAAAACTGAGAGTGGGATCTCCACTTCGAGAATCGAAGAGATTCGGATAACCCTAACTGTCGAAAGGTTTGATTACCGAGGTAAAGATGAATTTCTCGTTTATCGAGAGTGAATTGTGGTTTTGGTCCTAACTGTAGGAAGGTTTGACCAAGCGAGAGTTTGAGATGACCCTAACTGTAGGAAGGTTTGATCACTCGATTTGAAAGCGGACCTCTCGTTCATTGGAGGAATCGAGAGGGGATTTTGGTTGTGGTCCTAACTGTAGGAAGGTTTGACCAAGTGGGGGGTTAAGACGATCCTAACTGTAAGAAGGTTTGATCGCTTGATTTGTGGACCTCTCGTTCATTGAAGGACTCGAGAGGGGATTTTGGTTTTGGTCCTAACTGTAGGAAGGTTTGACCAAGTGGGGGATTTGAGACGATCCTAACTGTAGGAAGGTTTGATCGCTCGATTTGAAAGTGGACCTCTCGTTCATTGAAGGAATCGAGAGGGGGTTTTGGTTTTGGTCCTAACTGTAGGAAGGTTTGACCAAATGGGAAAAAGAAGAGTGAGAGTACAAATCACCGTAAGAATGTTGATTCGTACAAATCACTCAAAGGGGGTTCTTGATGTTAAGTGATAAGGACTTAACACAAAGGGTTTTGACAATTCGTCAATGATTGATAAATTAAAATTCTAAGCATTAGGAGTTTAGTGTTTATCACTTTATTCATAATGACCGGGTTATCCCTAAGATTATTACATTTAACATTCTTCCGGGAACTTCCCGTTACCTGAATTATCCACCCCCAGCTTTCTTTACAAAACTGGGTGTATCATTAAATTAGATGCACGATCGGGTTATCCTTAAGAACACCACGCGTGGCACTCTTGAGGAACTTCCCGTGGAAGAAAGGAAATAGTTTAGACTCTTATACCTATTGGAGTATCAGGGAGCAGTTTAACCTCTTATACCGGTCGGAGGATTGAGAAGCAGTTTATACTCGTATACTCTTCGGAGTGTCAGGAAGCAGTTTATACTCTTATACCAGTCGGAGTTTTGAGAAGCAGTTTATACTCGTATACTCTTCGGAGTGTTGCCATTTTTAACTGGCTCACTCTAGCGTTATGACACCGGCTTCAACCAAGGTTTGGATGCTATTCTTGAGTGTAAAGCACGCCTTGGTTGGGTGAAGGATCCTCCTGTGGTATGCGCAGTACTTCGGATCCACAATATCGTCAGCTTCCTCCTGATTCGTGATCGGTGGGAGCTTGATCGTGTTATTGTCAAGGAGAGATTTGAAGATGGCTGGGACATCTTCGTCCTTGAAGGAGTACTCTTTTTGAGGCCTTTGATCCGAAGTCTTTTGCTACCTCCGGGACTGCTGTTGCGATGTTTGATTAGCATCGATAGTCGTTGCGGGTGTCTTGCCCTTACCACGGGAGGCGAAGCTCGAGTTCGGAGAATTTGTCGTCGATTGACTCCTCTCGGCCTTCTTCCTTCGGAGGAAGCGTTCGGCTTGTTCTCCTTGGACCTTCAAGTCTTTCCAAGTATTGGACGGTGCTGTCCCTATTGCTTCTAACACGTCCAATGCGAGGTTGTTGTGGCAGGTCTGGAAAATAAACTCCTCAGTGATCGGGTCCCGGCAATTCAACGCTTTGTTCCAGAATCTCTTGACGAAGGTTTCGACCGGTTCCCCGTCCTTTTGCTTCTCGTCGAGCAACGTTCCGATGGATATCTCGGTGTCATCGTCGAAGAAGTTAGCGAGGAATTTTGTCTCCATGTCGTCCCAGCTATTCACGCTTCCTAGCTTGAGGCGGCGATACCAATCGAAGGCGGCTCCGCGAAGAGTGCCAACGAATGACCGCACCATCAGAGGCTCATTGCCGGAGATAACACTCAGGTGCGATTTGAAGTAAATCAAATGCTGAGTGGGGGAACCCTTCCCATCGAACGGCGTGAAGTTGATTAAACTAAACTTCTTCGGATAGGGGATTGATTCCCACTCTTTTGGGTATGGACAAGGAATGCCCGTCTTCTTCACCTCTTGAGCGGAAATCAACGTATTGATCTTATTCTCGAGGTTTTTGATCTTCAGGTTTTCACCTGTACCTACGTTGGCATCCTCGTTACCACCCCCTGCATTGACGAGAGGGTTATTGGCGTCACGAGTTTCATTTGCACCTGTGTCCTCATCTTCCAGATTGTTCTGGTTATGACGACTTGATTCGCCTTGTTGGTTCCTCAATGCCTGGATTTGTTGCTCATGCATCTCTTTCATAGTCTGCATGGCCATCTGTATCTCGAGCCTGAAGCTCTCCTGTTGTTTGGCCATGGCTTCTTCGAGCATCTTGGCCACTTGTTCCGAGCTTATCATAAATGACTCGCGGGGTTCTCCTTTGCTGGATACGGTGTTGTCAGACGCAACCGCAGAGCAAGCATCCGATTCTTCATCTTCTGAAGGTGGTCTTATCCGAACCCTGCCATAAGTTCCTCGTGCGATGGCTCCGGACTGCAGACGGGTTAGACGCCGGGATGCTTTTAGAATCGACTCGAAATCATCCCGCGTCGATGTCCTTTTGCTGGTCATGTTAGCGGTGACCCTCGGGAGTTCTCTGTTTTCAACCACCGCTCTTCTTCATCGGATCCGCCTGGGCCTTGGCTTTGGCTGTCCAGTGCTAAGTCTTTCGAACACCGAAACTCTCTCGGGGACTGCCTTGACACAATTACACTCAGACAGTACCGCCCGAATGAGCTTAGAACAAGGACACTGAGTTTCAAGCCTTCGAGGGCTTCTCTTTCTGGCTCTGCTCGTATCCCCAGCACGATAGTACAGCTCGTCCGTATGAAAGTTAGAGCAACCTATCGTGTGTTGGTACGATCTCTCAGGTATAACGTCATCGTCATCGGACGACAACGTTTCCTTCTGAGGGCGAATTGTTTTCTTCGGGCTGTCAAAAGTTACGCGCCTCGAAACCTGCCTTTGTGGACGTGAGCTCTCAGCGGGTTCCTGGACTTCTATGCGCAAATTGGCCTGCGCAGCTGCTTTGAACTCCTTGTCATGCTGAAAGTGACAGTGACCCCCAGCATGTTGAGTCTTTCGGGGCTTCTTCATCAGGCCCAAGCATTCATGGATTTTGCCGCGCTCATCGGGAATTGGACCGAGGCGCTCCAAGATTGACCTCCTTCTCCGGGATGGTTCGGGAGGTTGAACTCGTTTTGAAGGCTGTATTGATTGTTCCTTAGCCTGAGTTGCGGTTTCAGACTTCGGCTTCCATATTTGGCGGGTTGGTGGCGGCTTCTTGGCCATCTCCTTCTGCAACCTTCTACGGGCTTCTTGGACTTGAGCCCGTGCTTGCGCTGAGAGTGCGCGGCGCTTGTGAATGCGCTCCTACAGTGTTGAACGATTCCGTTTGACGTGGATCCATTCGTTGGTTGGCGGCTTGGAGGAGTTGCCACTCATCTGTTGTTGAGGCTGCTTGCCTCTTCTGTTCTTCAGATCCGTGTTGTAGCGGATCCCGTCCACAGATTCCATTGCCTTTGCGAATTGTTTCGCAAGGCGTTGACGTTGCCTTTGGCGGGCTCTCTTTGAGAGAGTCACCACGCCCTCGGCAATAGAAGATTTGGCCAGAACAGATCTGACCTGGTTGGAAGTTGGAGAGATCTCACCCGATGCAGCTTCGGCATCCAGCGGGGCGAGATCTTCGTTGGTAGCTTCAACTTCTTCGTACCAACGAACTTTTCTCCTGGAGGAGAACTTTGGAGACTTGGACTTGCGAGGGGAGGTGGATCCGGACGAGGACACGTACTCCTCGTACTTTTGCTGGTCGAATTCAAACTCGACCTCCTCCACGACCGGGATCGGGATCCGTGCCTGCAATGCAACGATCTCGGCAGCGAGATCGGTGGCTCTCACTATGGTCGCCAGATTGTTCGCGGGAAAAATTGTTGCTTTCTTCATTACTGATTCCATTGCACACTTGGTAATTGTTTATCGATTACAAAGATCCGGTCTTTTTATAAGATCCGGTTACAACAAAAATCAAATAAAAAGAAATGAAAAATTACAACTTTGTTTCCTTGTTTGTCGAACAAATCGCGAGCTCCTGTTTTGCGGTCACTCGCTTGCGTGGGTTGTTTGCCTACGCCGGGGTTTATCCGTGGACCACCGCGAGATCTAGATCCGGTCGGATCTACGCAGTATAACGGGTACTATTTCACCAAGTAAATAATAGCCGGGAGGGATTGTTTCACCAAGGAAACAACCGCTCGAATCTCGGGATCAAAGAACCAAGCTTTGATCCGGAGTGTACCTACGTAGATCTGAGATCTGAGATCCGGTTCCTCTCGAACACCTGCCTTATTTGACGTTGATGATCGCCGAGCACCAGATCTGGATGAGCAAGTCTTCAAAGTCTTAAAGTTCTGATCTTTTTTAGATCTGAGTCTCCAATTCAGCAGGGCTTCGCCTCCTCCAAAATCTAACCTTTTACAAATGAACACACATAGCCTATTTATAGGCACTCAGAACTGTGCCCGTGCATAGTTCTGGGCCGAGCCACCCTGGGGTGGCTCGGCCACCGAGCCACCTCAGGGTGGCTCGGCTTGGGCCGAGCCACCTTGGGGTGGCTCGGTTTCGGCCGAGTCCCCCCGGGTGTTGCCGTGGTGTCCGTCGTTCGGTTGTGGTTGACTTGGTCTGGAATCGATTTGTTGATTCCCGATTTGGTAGTAAATCCACTTCTGAGTTCGAGTCCGAAGTTGATCTTGATTCGATCGCGATTCATCCGAGTCCGTTCTTGGTTGGACGACTCATTGACTCCCCGAACCGTTGGATTGATTCCGCACGCGAATGCATTCTGTTGATCGCGCGCAATTTGTTGACCTCGTCGTCTCGTCACTCGATGGTTCGTTGATTCCTCGTGTCAAGCTGTGCGAAGGGACCTATAGGCAATTTTATACGCCTACAGTTGCGATGGCTGGATTTAACAAGTTGATTAGACAAAGCCCGAATTTGTTGGTAATGCTCTTCCCTCATTAGCTGCATAGCCATTTCCATTTTAATTTTGAATGCTTCTTTCTGCTTGGCTAGAGCATCCTCAACCATTTTGGCTACTTCCTCGGTGTTAATCATAAAAACCTTGCGGGATTGTCCTGGACTGGATACCGTTTTGTCAGAAGCAACTGCAGAGTTGGCATCTGACACTTTATCATTCGAGGATAATCCCCTTATCATTCTCTGATAATCCCTACGTCTAGTAGTCCCTGCGCATAGCCGAGTTAGACGATACGATACGAGCGGGTTAGAACTAGAAGGTCGACCAAACTTTCCCTTATCAGCCATGTTAATTGTGATTTATGGAAGTTCGTCATCTTGAACAGCTGATCGTTTCTTACGGAGATGCTTTGGTTTTTATTTAGCCTTTCTGTTTGAGATTCTCTCGAATACCGAGACCCTCTGTGGGGCGGTCTTAGGGTAGCTACACACTGATAATACTACCCTGATAATTTTGATACACGGACAGTGAGAGTCCGCTTCCCGGGTACTTCTCTTTCGAGATTTGTTTGTACCCCCAGCCTGATAGTACAATTCATCAGCATGATTGCCAGAGCAGCTTATCGTACGCTGGCATAACTTTCCAGGTATAACATTATCATCGTCAGACAAATACATTTCCTTCTAGGGATATAACGCTTTGTTAGCATTTTCAAGAGTCACACGTTTGGAGTTACACCTTTGTGAGCGCGGGACCTCAACGGGCTCCTGGACTTCGACTCGTAGTCTAATGCAGCCGGTTAATGGAATTTTCCCTTTATGAGAAGGCTCAGACTTGTTGCAATGGCGAGTGCGGCCCTCAGCTCGATGAGTTGCTCGGGGTTCATTCATCATGCCCAAGTGTAATTTGACTGGAGCTTTGCCTTGATCCTCGAGCAAAGGACCTAGGCATTCCGCTATTGCTTTCCTACCTCTGGATATGTCCAAACTGTCACGCAGCTTCACCAAAGGTGCGGGATTAGAAGGAGCAAGATCTGAACTTGACAAAAGCTGGGAACCAGCTTTAGATCTGGAATCGAGCGAGTGACATGACTGGTGTCTCTTGTCGGGTAGAAGTGCTGACTTGGCCTTCGGCACCCAAACCTACTTAGATCTTGGTGGCCTTTTGAACACATCTTTTTGTAATTCTTTTGCTTTATGTACAAGGATCCGGGCATGTGCGAGAAGTGCATGATGCTTATGAATGCGCTCCTCAAGAGTGGAATGATTCCATTTGACACGAACCCATTCGTTAGTATGTGGTTGGGAGGAGGTTCCCGAAGCTCGTTGTGGCGATAGTTTAGCCACTTATCGCTTTCTGAACTCTAGATCCGCTTGGTAGCGGAGTCTGTCTACTTTCTCTAAACCCTTAGCCAATTGGCGAGCGAGACGTTGGCGGCGCCTCTGACGAGCCTACTTTGATAAGGTGTCTGGATCTGCGGCTTTGGCTTCATCGGATACTGAAGGATCGTTGCGGGGTGCAACTGCGGCAGCGACAGCGGGGAGATCGCCTTCTTGGGTATTCAGATATGAAGACCAGCGGACCTTCCGGGAGGAGGAGGCCTTCTTTCACTTGTGAAGAGAAGCGGATCTGGAGAAGGAGGAGGAGACGTACTTCTCAAACTCTAGCTGGTCGAATTCGTATTCGACCTCTTCGTTCACCGGGATCTTGATCGTTGGCTGCGGCACGACAGCCTTAGCAGTTAGGCTGTTGGCTCTCACTGTGGTCGCCAGCTTGTTTGGGGAGAAAGTTGATGTCTTCATTAATGCATTCATTACAACTTCATGTTTGGTGGAAAATTTGAAGTAAAAAGAATGAAAGAAATTTGATTTGTATTCTCTTGATTTCAATTACAATTTGAATTTCCTAATTAAAAAAGAGAGGAGAATGATCTGGATTCTCCCCTTTGTTTAATTATGGGTTCTTCACGGTGGCGATAGAGTGCCTCCCTCGAATGCTCACGTCGAGTTTGCTCTCCGTTGACGATCCGAACGTCTTGATTCACTGGAACGTGGTCTTTTCCTCACGATTTAACATTGTGGAGAACTTGTGTGGAAAGTTTGAAACTCTGAACGAGTTGATAACTTTGAAATTCTGAACATGATCTCCAAAATCTTCCAGGATCCAAGCCCAAAAAGCTCCTCTAAGATCTCTTCTTTGCTGCCTAAGAAGAAGGATCCGAACTAAGTTAATTTTTTAGTTATTTATAGGGGATTAAGGGGTGTAACCGTCCCTTAATTTGCTCCTAAGTGGGGCTAATGGGATGTAACCGTCCCTTAAATCACTCCTGAGTGGAGTTGTGATCACATCAGATCGTGAGAAATGGTTTTGAAACCGTTCAGCTTGTGTTTGAACGAGTCAAACGCAAAATCCACGTTCTGGCGTGAATTCTGTGTTCAAACGCACCGTCTGGAAGCTCGTTTGCAGCGTCTGGAAGCTGCGTTTGTAGCATTTGGAAGCTGCGTTAGCATCTTGTTAGAAGTTGCGTTTGGCAGCTTGGAAGCTGCGTTTGGTAGCGGATGGAAGCTGCGTTTGGCAGCGGATGAAAGCTGCGTTTGCAGCTTTCGAAGGCTGCGTTTGTAGCCGAACATGAGCTGCGTTGGCAGCTGGATCTGAGCTGCATTTATAGCGTTCGAAGGCTGCGTTTGTAGACAAACATGTGCTGTGTTGGCAGCTGGATATGAGCTGCATTTGCAGCGTTTGGAGCTGCGTTTGCACTGCGTTAGTACTGAGCTTGAGTTGCGTCAACGGCTAAAAGCGCTGTGTCTTGATGCTGGTACGCGAGGAGGACTTCCGCGTCTTGATTTGAAGAGACCGTCGATTTGTAGTCTCTTTCTGTTGTAAAGATCGTCATTTTGTAATATTTGCTTTAGCTCTTTGATATGTGAGAATCATCAGATTGTAACTCCCGATGTTGATTGTGAAGGCTGTTGATTAGAGCTTTCATCAGTTGTTGTGAAGATCGTCAGATTGTAACCTTAATCAATTTATATGAAAGTCTTTAAATTATAGCCTTCTGGAAGCCGTCAAATTATAACTTCCATCATTGGTGTTTGATGGGGATCAACTATCTGTAATGATTTTAGACAGCCTACACTTTAGTCGTTATAACGAAAACAAAAAAGATAGTCTTTTTATAAGACTCTTACATAATAAAAACGAAAAAAAGATACAACTCTCGTCTAAACAAACGCAACGGACGTTTATCCTCCGCTGCTTGCATGGGATCTTGGCCTGTGATGGGGATGTTGATATCCGTGGACTACCAAATGATCAGATCAGATCCGAAGCTTTGTTAATTCGCGAAGGAATCAAGAAACTGAAACAATTATCTCGGCAACAGCGAGATAATCACTCTTCTCGAGATCACCGTAATGAGGCAATCTTAAGGGAAGGAACCGGGAACTGTGGATCTGACGAGCTCCTCTCCTTTATGCTGACGAACTCGATCCGATCTCCTCCTCTCTTCTGAAATTTGTGCTCCTTCAGTCTTCAGTTTAGCAGGGCTTCGCCAACGCTCGAGAATTCCAGATCTCAAAAAATAAAGGCCCTGGAGCTGTATTTATAGGCTTCAGGAGCCCTTTTTTCAGATAAAAATGATCGATTCACTCTTATCTTTAGTTGTAACCACTTTATTACGTTCTTGGATAGGTTTAGATCAGTTGAAACAAAACTAGGTGGTTAACGGTTGAAAAACGGCTCAAAACAGCCAAAAACAGATTATCGGGGTTGCGGACACCCGTGGGTGTCTCGGTCAAGCCTTGGCTGAGATACTTATTGGTGTCTTAGCTTTGGCCTGAGCTTGGTTTGACGCGTTCTGTCCGTTTTCGCCGTATCTTCATCGTCCGAACTCGGAATCACGCTACTCAAGATGCGTCAGAAAGCCGACGAGGAGATCTACGAGCTTCCATGATTGAATCATATGTGGAGTAAACGGGACACGAGGGGTACTTTGTCTTTCATAAGCGACTCATAGCTCCCGATTCTAGTTATCGATTTAGTAATAAACAAAATTAAGTCCATTCGTGTTTCCGTTATTCCGTAGTTCCGTTGCTTCGCATGGTTCGTAGAATCGCTTCATGTGCTTGTTGTCGTCAAATGAGCTTCTGTGACTCGGATAGTGACGTTCATCGTCTTCTTTCTGTCTCGAGCCACGTGCAGGGACCCATATGCAATTTTTGACGCCTACACTCACATATTCAAATACCGTATTTTTGACCGTTTTGCAAAATAATAAGTTTTTACAATTGAAAAATGATATTTAAAAATTTCTTTTTCTAACATTGTAATAATTAATATTTTTATGCAAGGTCTTATATAGGAATTATATAGGAAGCCCACGTGATATGGATTGAAAACAAAAAAAACAAACAAAGCAAATTTTTTATGGCCCATTAGTGAATTAGCAAGCCCAATATGTGCACTTCACCTTCTGTAGTGGATGATTACGATTTCTTGTGAGATTGGTGAAACGGTATGTTTTCCAGAAATTTTGCCCAACAAATCTTCATGAATTGATCCTCCTACATCCAATTATGAAAACCCTCTAGTTTTTGTTACAATTACTGTTTTCCACTAATTATACTTAGTTTTAGGGATTCTAAAAAATCTTAACCTTTCCTTATATATATATATCTTCTCTGGTCTTCATTCCTCAAACCCGCAGAAAAAAAACCAAAAAAATGAAAACCCAACAGAGAACAAGAGAAGTAGAGGGACGAGATTTGGATTTTCTTTTTGATTTGGGGTTCATAGTCTTTTCCGACAAATCGGCATGCATTCTTTTCCTTAATTATTATTATTATTATTATTATTATTATTATTATTATTGATTTTCCTTCATGCAAGCATTTTTTTTCCTTTCACTCGTTATTTTTATCATGATTTTAATATTTTGTTTGTTATTAGTACTATTACTTTCACGTAAGATTTTTCCTTTTATTCTAAAATCTTGATTAATTTGATTAATATGATATGTGATTATTCACTGTACACATGTCTTGATGAAATATATTGATGTGAATGATCTAGATTAGATCTATTAGGGTTATGTGATCTTTTATTTACATAAACAAATTCCATGCTTAATTTGATTGATATGGCGTACAGTTATTGCATTCATAATTTATTATTTATTTAGTTTGATAATGGAATCTATGTGAGTAGATAATTGTAAATTTCTCAATTGTTATATCGTTAACTTACTTATTATATCCATGTTTTTCATTGCCTTGTTATATTAGCAAAGAAGTTGTAGCGGTTAGTATTTTTAGATGATAACCTATAGGTTCAGTGTTCAAACCCCGTAGCTGGAGCTCTTGTGGGCCTTAACATTTTACTAGAGTTGCTAAGTTATTAAAAGGATCTGATGTTTGCCTAAGTTATTAAAAGGATCTGATGTTTGCCAACAGAAATCTGAATTTTGCCGGTTTTAGTTCAAGGTTAGGATTAGTGTTTTTTTTAGGGTTAGGTGATTATTTATCAAATTCTCACTTTCCGTCTCCGCAGCTTTCTATTACCTGCAGAGTGGAAAGAGTTGGTTTTTCCTAGCAAATCTTTTTCTCATAAAATGGCGAATCTGAGCTCTCATCTTCTCGGATTTATTTATTTCCCTCAAATGAAAAATATGTCCGGTTGTGAAATTTTGGTTAATCATCTGATACTGGTTGATTATATCGTGATAATGGTTGATTTTATAGTAACACTAAATAGGGCTGACTGTGCATGAAGACGACTTCCATCAAAAATATGATTTATAAGCGTGCTTTCCATAGCATGGCTATGCCCTCGATATCGATATTCCGATATGAGGTTTCTCTTGGCTATTACTATTATAGCATCAACTAGACGATGCATCTATCTTTTAAGACATGTTTTGGATCATGTTTATTTTTTATAGTTTTACATAAGTCGTTCCATGGTAACTATGTGGTTAATGAAAAACATTTTATGCACAATCACTTAAAAAAGTGGGTTTAAAATGAGGAATGAGACGGAGAATATAACATGTATATAAGCAGGCTCATGCACATTCTTAATATCTTGAATTATATATATATAAAGGCGAAGAGCCAATATTTGACTTGAAGCCATGTTCCCGAGACGGTTTACGGGAAACCGATTTATATACATGATACTATTCTCCTCTAATTCAAAAAACATGTAAAATAAGAATAATGTGCTTATGTGTTTTGTGATAGATTTATTCACCATATCTATAAGTTGTGTTTTTTAGTCACATTTAATTTAAATTTTTATCTTTCCTTTATACCTGCTACATACACTTACACGCACAAAATTCCTTCGTTTTACATTCTTTTTGGGAGTTTCCTGACTCCCCGGGGTTTGTGCACCTCAGACTCGCGAAGTGTTCTTTCTTCGTAGGATCGAGTGTATTTTGAGGAACAGGTGCAACGACAATGATCACCATCTATCAGTTCTCCAATTCACTTGACTTAGGTAGTTATTTGGTTTAGGCTTTCTCTTGAGTTACATGTGACTTTTTTTACCATGATGTAAATTTTTTGTACTCTTTTCTATCGTGGATAGTTGTGAACTTATATTTGGACTGCGTGTTTTAGAGATTTCTTCATATATACATTTCTTTTATTATCTTGGTTACATGTTGTATGTAGGCTACAAAAATTGCTTATAGACATCCAAATACAGCTCAAGACTAAGAAAAGAACAATGTGCATGCCTGTAAAACCCCGAAAATTTCTATAGTATATATATGTATATATATGTGTGAATTATCAATAGTAAATAATTCCCTTGTGATGAATGACTATACAAACATAAGATATATATGTTTATCAGTGTTTGGGAACCCAGCAAGTGTTTGCAAGTGAGGGAAATCGAGTGAGTT
>BQKN01058881.1:468-53415 GCA_022839385.1 Asparagus kiusianus | reverse complement strand
AATCCCTAAAGTCCTCGTGTTGGACTATAATCCCTAAAGTCCTCGTGTTGGACTAAAATCCCTAAAAGGCCTCGTGTTGGACACTTGCCACTTACTCCATGCGTTTGGAAACCACGGTACTTAGTTCCTGTTTCAGACGTATTTCTTAACCTTGTTTAAGACTTGCTTATAGGAGTTTATGGTAAGACACTTATGTAGACTAAGCCATGATTACGTGATACTCATGTAGGCTATGATGTGACACTGTATTCATGTTCTGAGACTTTGTTGTATTTCTTTTATTTTTGCTATTGCACTAGAACCTTGGGCTTGGTATTTAGGAGTCTACAATTTGAGATATAAGGTATATACATGAGGGTTTCCTTGTTTGGATTATTTCGCTCGACGTACCTATTCTCGTGTTATAAATTCTTAAATACTAAAGCCCTTATTTCGTAATACCAATGAGTTTTAGATCTATTATATATTATCTGTATTTTCATATGCAACGAGCCCTTTTTCCTTGGGGTTTGGTTGTGATGTTACTCGCTAGCGCTTTGACGCTCGTTGTCCCTCCCCCTTTCAGGTAACGAGCCAGGAGCCCGGAGTGTCGCAGGTTGACACGATGCACTTTAGCGTCAGCTGTCTACTTTAGATATATTTTACTTTTGAGCTCCACTGTAGACTTTTTTTGGTTTAGACATTTGAGAGTTTATTCTAGAAGTTGTAAAGGCGGTATGCCTTATTTCCTTAACTCAGACTTATTGTATTTGAGACTTGTTAAGAATTCTTGTTTATGCATTTCAGATATTAACTTTGTACTCCTGTGTGTTGGATGATGAAATACTATTTTGATTCCTTTCATTTCATCAGTATCTCTTGTATTATCTTTTACTTGCTTTGTACCTACACCTGTAGTTGACTCTACTAGAGAGATGTTAGTTGTGATGGTGAAACATGTTATTGCACGGTGTGGTGCATGGCAGGTTTGACATTCCTGGTTTCACCAAGGACTGCAGCCTTGTGTGAACCCTGGGGCGTCACAATGCCCGTGACAAAGTACACCGATGCGTGTTAACATAGCAACAAAGACTGACGCGCATAGGCGCGGTAGCATATGGTGATGCGCATAGGCGCGGTAGCTGAAGGTGACGTGCCACAGCACGGCGGCGTCTTGTGACGCGCATATGTGCGACAGGGTATGGTGACGTGCGTCTTCATGGGGTGTCCTTTTTGTGATTTGCTGACAGTTTTGAGCATCATTTGAGAGTGCACATGGCATCATAACAAAAGGAGAATGTGCATTGACGTGAAGGGATGGTTACAAGCCGAGAAAAGTGGTATTTCTTGGGCTCAAAGTCGTGGGAAGATAGTTATAACGTGGCTGAACGTGGCTGAAACTGGCTCTTCAGCCGCAGCAGTCTACACTGACGCGCTAAAGGCCACGGCAGTGATGACTGACGCCCCCAAAGAGACAATTTCTGGTCAATCCTTTCAGTTCCATTTCCACAGTAATGGACCCCTATCCCTATAAATACCTCTTTACATACGAAACAAAGGAGAGAGCAGATTCAAGACAATTAGGGCAGAGAGACTTGAGCTTTTGGTGAATTTGAGCAAAAAAGAGAGTCTTCATTCTTCACAAACATCCTTAAGAAGCTTTGGGAAATTCCTAAAGGTCTAAGCTCTGACTTGATCTTTGGAAGAGTGAACATCTTACATTGATAAGATATTCGCTTAAGATTCTTACTTCGATAAACGAAGAAGAATATCCAAAAGCCTTCACGGTTCAATCAGAATCTGTGAATCGGTAGTCCACGGGTTAACGCACCCCCGACACAGGTAAAGATCCCACAAAACCCGGAGTTGATAAACAATTTCTGTGTTATTTTCTAGAAAGTTGTAATTTTCTTCTTATTGTGTAAGAGAGGTCTTATAAAAAAAGGCTATTTTTCTTTTGAATTTATTGTAAACAATAAAAACATAATGAATTCCACAATGAGAATAATTTTTGCCGAAAACAGACTAGCGACCACAGTGGGAGCCAACGGCTCGCTACCGAGACCGTAGTGTCGCAGCCGATCAAGATACTGGTTGAATCCAAGGTTGAGTACGAGTTTGACCAAACAAAGTTTGAGGAATATCTCTCATCATCCTCTTCAAGATCTTCATTGTATCGTAAGTACAAGAGAATCTCACCATTGAAGAAGGCTTACATGCCAAAGAAGACCCAAGGTGAAGACTCTCACCCAATTGTTACCGAGGCCTCCCCTCGCAACATTATCCCGGCGACCCCCAAAGCCGGAAGCTCTGATCACGATGATTCCTCCCTAATTAAGGAATCGTTTGATTGAAGTTCGCCAACTCTAACAAAGAAGGCTCATCAGAGACAACGTCAGCGCCGTGCCCGTCAATTGGCCAAGGCCATGGAACAAATCAACAGTGTTCACTATTATGCAAACCTAGAGTCGAGGAAGCATAGAGTGGTCTAATTGCCTCAACGGCAAACCACTCACATTTCTGCACAACTCACAACGGAGAAATGGATTCTCATCAAAAGGGCTCGTTTGACCCTCAAAGAACGCATACAAAAGCGTAGTGCAAACGCTGCTCGTACCCGTGCCCTTCATCAACAAACACGAGAAGGGAAGAAAGAAATGGTGTCTCAAGAATCACCAAAGAACTATAAAGTTTGGACTCTCAAAACCGAACATGTGCAAGAATTAGATCGGCGGGACTCATCTCTCAACCATGGCAATCCCAACTGCCACGGCACATCCTCCAATCGCGACAGTCGCTACTACCGCGGCACGTCTTCCAACCATGGCAGTCTCCGCTGCCACAACGCACCCTTCGATCGTGACAATCACCCCTGCCGCGACCAAGAAGAAGTTCACAAAATCACCCCTTCGGCCCCGTCAACGTCTGTTCCTGGTCCGCCTACTACAACTATATCTGTTCCATCACCAGTGAAGCCTTGGGTCAGTCCTGACCTATCAAAATTCAAAGTCACAATGGCGGATCGTCGCGGTCCTTTACCTGATGATCGAGGCAAAGCTCCAATCAAAGAACGCTTGGGTCCAATAAATGAACCCCGAGTAAATTCTTATACTGGGGGTCGTAAGTATCCTCCTATCAGAATAAAACAAGCCCAAAAAGAGAAGATGCCAATTCACTCTTGTTTTGGGCCTATAAAAACTCCATACCCGTAGAGGGTGGGATGTAAACACATAACCTTGGATCGTTCAGATGCGATGACAAGTCATCCTGTTCATGTTAACAAGGTTCAAAGGCAGAAGATAGGTTGCTCAAATCATGGTAATGATGAGCTGTACTATCATACTAAGAGTGGAAACAAATCACGAAAAAGGACTGTTCGAGAAATAAGTCCTCATTATGTATGTGAAAAGCTTATCAAAGCAGTGTTGTCTGAATGAAGCTGCTCTAAAATTGAACAACTTAGGGTTTTTGTATTCCAAAGACTTTCTACCGAAACATCAAAGCCCAAGCCGAAGCGTTTTCACAAAAGAATATCTGTCGTTCAGCTTCCAGAGGTCACTATCAACATGACCGACAGAGAAAAATGACATTACGTCAACCCTAATCCTAATTTTTCTTCGGGAGGGAGAGTTGATCAGAGCCTCTCTCAAAGAATGTCACGGCTACAACTAAGGGACACTAGACGTAGAGATTATAGGAGAATGCATGAAGGGTTATCTTCAGATGAGGAACTCTCAGATACTTGTTCTACAGTTGCCTCTGATGATACAATATCCAATGTAGTACAAGCCAGGGAATCATTCACAATCACCCCTGATCAGTTTGCTCAAATGCTTCAAGAAGCTTTAACCAAACAACGTGAAGAAATTAGAGCTGAGATGAAGATGGAAATGGAGTTAGCTATTCAACAAACGAGAGAATTACAAGCTCAATGGCTTCAACCTTCTGAGTCCAGTCAGCAAGCTGAATCCAGCTACCACACTCAAAATGTTATAGATAAAAGTGATCCAGAAGTTGATGAAGTCATTTTTGCTGATGCACCTCTCAATAACAATAACGCTGGGGGGTAGTTTAATAGATCCTCCCAACAATAATATTAGGGGTAGTTCAATTACACCTCTTAATAACACTGGGGGTGGCCCAATTATTTCTCCTTAACATCACTCAAAGAGAGATGAAGATGGGGACAAGAAAATGCAAGACCTTAAAAATAAAGTCAATGCTTTAATGTCCACTCAGGAAGTAAAGAAGGTGGGCATTCCGTATCCCTATCTAAGAGAATGAGATTCAATCCCGTACCCGGCAAAAGTCAATCTGATTAACTTCACACTGTTTGATGGGAAGAGCTCGCCTACTCAGCACTTGATTTATTTTAAGTCTCATTTGGGCATGATCTCTGAAAACGAGGCTTTGATGGTCCGATCATTCATTGGCACCCTTCGTGGGCCCGCCTTCGATTAGCACCGACGTCTCAAGCCTGGGAGCGTCAACTGCTGAGATGACATGGAAAGTTTGTTCCTCAGCAATTTCTTCGATGATGACACCGAAGTGTCAATCGGAACCCTTCTGGATGAGAAACAAAAAGACGGAGAGTCAGTTGATAATTTTGTCAAGCGCTTCCGCAACAAGGCAATGAATTGCAGAGATTCTGTCACAAAGGAATTCATCTTGCAGACATGCCATAATAATCTCTCTATTAATGTCCTAGAAGTCCTAGGGGTTGTACCATCCAAAACCTGGAAGGAGTTAAAACTACACGGTGAACAGGCCGAGTACTTTCTTAAAAGAAAGAAAGCTGAGAGAAATCAACCGACGGCACCTACAACTGCTGTGAATGCTAATCAAATGTCACAACCGTAACCCCGGAAGCAACAGAAGAGTCCCGATCCGAAGTTCCAGAAGGAGTATTCTTTCGAAGATGATGAAGTTCCAGCCATCTTGAAATACCTCCTTACCAATGATAAAATCGAGCTACCACCTATTAAAGGTCAGGAGGGAGCTAAGAGGATTGCGGATCCAAACTACTGTGCCTACTACAGAAGGGTTCTTCATCCCACTAAGGTTTGCTTTGGCCTTAAAAAAAATCCAAGCCTTAGTTGACTCCGGTGTCATAATGGCAAAACAAGCCAAATAAGGATGACATATAACTCCAAAGAGTATACGAGTATAAACTGCTTCTCCATGTAACTCTGAAGAGTATACGAGTATAAACTACTTCTCCATGCACTCTAAAGGGTATACGAGAGTAAACTATTTCCCAAACCTCCGACTGATATAAGAGGTTAAAAACTACTCCCTTAAATTGCGCGCTCCAATAATGTAACCAAATATTATTAGACTCAAGTTCACCTAAAAGCTGGGGGTGGATATAAGGTTATCATGGCTGAATACGAAGGCCGAAACCAAGTCCTGATTCTATATCAAGAATAGCAACATTGCTCACAAATGAGAAGTTCCTAAAAAAGTACTATCCCTTGTACATTCAGGGTAACCTATTTAACGGGAAGTTCCTGGAGAATGCTATATATGGTATTCTTAAGGATAACTTGAAACTAATTGATTATTCAAGGTGAAAACCAATCATCTAAATAATCCACTCTTAATCATGATAAAAATAATTAAGAACCTCCCGTTGTGGCTATTTAATCATGTCCAAAATGATTAAAACCCTCTCACTGTAATTTTTAGAATAATCTTTCATTGAGATGAGATTCAATGACTTCATCAAGTTAATCTTCCTTCATAAAACTCTGAAATCCTTCAATGCTATTTTCTTTTGAATTCATTGTAAACAATCAAAATATAATGAATTCCACAATGAGAATAATTTTTGATGAAAATACATGCTCTATGGTGTAGTTTTGGCTTTATTTTGATATACAGGATGAAGTAGAGGCGTGAATGTGGCCGAATGGTTACATTGTCGGCCGAGTAAAACTATTATGTTTGGAACTAGGGCGTGACAAGATTTCTATTGGTATCAGAGCTTGGTTTAGGAATTACTGTCTCATCCTGTATACATGTAAAAACTAAGATTAGGCCAAGAACAGAGCATGTGTAGAATAGGTTCTCAGCTTTTCAAAAAGATATTCTTTGACTCCCAATACCTTGATTCTCAAGTTCTAATCTTGACCAATCTTATTTTAGGTGATCACTATAGCCCCAAAACGTCGATCCCTTTCTCGAGTTGTCCCTCAGGGACACCAAGTCGATTAGGCTGATCTTGCAGAAGTGATTAGGGAGCTGGTAGCTCATAATCGCTAGAGGGACGGGCAGCGACAACTTGTAAAGCTGGGTAATTTGTATGATTTTCATAAGCTCAACCCACAACACTTTGCTGGGACTGAAGGTGAATATGAGGTCGAGATGTGTTTGTAGACCATAGACTGCCTATTAAGGGCAACAAAGATACTAGATGAAGGCCGAGTTGATATTGTATAGCTGCAGCTCATTAATGTGGCCAGAACCTGGTAGGACGCAGAGGAGGAGAAGCTGCCCAAGCTAGTTTCATGGGAGACATTTCGGGAGAGTTTCCTAGAGGCATTTTTCCCGAAGAGAGATCGTCTTGAGATGCATAGGCAGTTTGTTATGCTGAGAAAGAGAGTTAGTACTGTAGATGAGTACGCAACAGAATTTGCCAAGCTCAGCAGGTTTGCCCTAGGGATGGTATCAAATGAGGTGGATAAGGGACAAAGGTTCATGCAGGGTCTAAATTTTGATATCCAGACTCAGATTTACAGTTAAAAGGGGGTTGAGACTTATACGGATGTCCTAGAGGCAGCTCGAAAAGCTAAGCAGCTGATTGGGATCATGAACTCGGTGAGGAGAGGAGTAAACAAGTGTCCTGTAGGACAGAACTCTAGAGGTAACTAGTAGAAGCCTCATATGAGAGGAGAACCAGCCAAGAACCTGCAGACAGGGGCTCTGAGACCAGCTCCGTAGCTAACCAGCATGATTTATCATTTTTACAGCTAGTCGGGGCACTTGATGAAGGACTATAAGCGAGCTAAAGGGTTTTTCCTAGCATGTGGGGTGGCGGATCATTAGCTCACCACTTGTCCTAGTAGGGGAGTTGCAGGAGGAAATTCAGGTAGGGCGATAGTGCCAGCAGGCCAAACTAGACAGGGTGGACAATAATTGAGGTCATCACTTCCCACGCAGTAATAAATGTTTCGAGGACATTAGAGGGATCAACAATTTCAAGGTCAGAGACAGTGGAGAGGTCCCCATTTCCAGCACTCTTGCCAGCCGTAGTATCAGCAAGGGCACCCAGGGCAATACAGTTAGCAAGCTCAGCAACAGCAGAGACAAGGTCAGGTTATAACACTTACCGCTGAGAAGGCAGATGCATCTAGTGATAAAGTCACAGGTATCATTTTGGTTTATTCAGTCCTTGCATGTACCCTATTTGATTCTGGGGCATCGCACTATTTTATATCTGCTCAGTTCATTGCACGACACATCATACCATGTGATAGTTTAGATGCAAGCTGCAATATCCATATAGGCAACAGGGTGTTAATGTCTAGTAGGAAGTGTAAAAAATGCCTAGTGGTAGTTTCTGGTAGGGAGCTATTTGTAGACTTGTTGGTGATTGACACTAACAAGTTTGATGTTATTTTGGGGATGGATTGGCTCAATAACTTTCATGCGACGATCGACTGCTGACGCAGAAGCGTAGTGTTCAAGATACCAGGTCACCCAGAGTTTAAATTCATGAGTGGTAGCAAAGTGATGGAGCAGCCAGAGTATCGAGCCGGTATGGATGGAGTATTAACCTATATCGAGGTTGAGGAGAAACCCATACTAGAAATTATTGAGGAGTTCCTTGATGTTTTCCCTGATGAGTTGTCGAGTCTGCCACCAGATAGAGATATAGAGTTCGTCATCGATCTTATTCTAGGGGTTACACCTATTTTAAAACTACCTTACCGGATGCCGATAGTAGATTTAGAGGAGTTGCGGAAGCAAGTCTAGGAGTATCTCGATAAGAAATTTATCAGTCTTAGTACTTCACCTTAGGGAGCACCGGTGGTGTTAGTGCCAATGCCGGATGGCAGCCGAAGGATGTGTATTAACTACAGGGAGTTGAATCGGGTTACTATTAAAAATAAATACCCAATTCTCAGGATTTATGACCTTTTCGATCAGCTCGGGGAAGCTTGGGTGTTTCCTAAGATGGACCTCGGGTCAGGCTATCATCAGTTGAAGCTGAGGAAGGAAGACATACCCAAGATAGCATTCCACACACGATACGGGCATTATGAATTCCTAGTGATGTCGTTCGGAGTAAATAATGCTCCATCTACATTTATGAGCTCGATGAACAAGGTGTTTTCCCAGTATCTCAACTAGTTTGTGGTGGTGTTCAGATGACATTCTTGTATACTCTAAGACCAAGGAAGATCATACAAAGTATCTACGGATGGTGTTGGAAATCCTGCGGAAGGAGAAGCTTTATAGGAAATTAAACAAGTGTGAGTTATGGCTGGAGCACATGTCCTTTCAGGGGCATGTGATTTCCGGAGCGGGTATCTCTGTGGACCCGAAGAAGGTTGATGTGGTGTTGAGATTGGATCCGCCTACATTTATGACAGAAGTATGAAGTTTCTTAGTGATGGCTGGATACTATAGTTAAATTATAAAGGATTTCGTTTAGATTGTAGGACCACTTACTAGGCTGACTCGGAAGGAGATCAAGTTTGTGTGAACTCAGGACTATCAAGAAGCATTTGAGGGGTTGAAGAAGAAGTTGACGACATCACTAGTTTTGACAATCCCGGATGAGTCAGGAGGATTTGTAGTGCACATAGATGCTTCTGGTTTTGGTTTAGGTTATGTTCTGATGCAACATGGGAAGGTAGTAGCTACCTGATTCATGATCTGGAATTAGTGACGGTTATGTTTGAATTGAAGCTATGGAGGCACTACCTTTTAGGACAAAGAGTGGAGGTGTACACAGTTCATAAAAGTTTAAAGTATATCTTCACTCGGAAGGAGCTCAACATGAGACAACAGAGATGGTTAGAGCTTATGGCGTATTACGATCTTGATTTACCATATCACCCAGGACGAGTTAATATAGTGCCAGATCATTTAAACTGGAAGCCTGTGGCGATGAGACTTACCAGACAGCGGGGGTTGCTAGCTGAGTTCTGGAGGATGAACATGGAGATTATATTGTCTAGAGCAGAGAGACAGTTGATGAGTTTTCATTTACAGTTAACTCTGGTAGATCGGATCAAGGCTACCCAGTTTGAGGAAGCTCGGTACCAAAATTTTAAGAAACAAGTGGAGTCTGGGAGAGAACTAATCTACATATACATGAGGATGGATCCTTGCGATTCCGTTGTAGGTTGTGTGTGCCTAAGGTCGATGTTAGAAGAGAGTTGTTTCAGGAGGTGCACAGTTTAGTGCTTTCTATTCATCTAGGAGGAAAAAAGATGTATCGAGACTTGAGAGAGCATTAATGGTGGCCAGGAATGAAGATGGAGATAGCCGAGTAGAAGTGGGAAGTGGGAAGACTTAGCATTAGAGGACAGCTAGGTTATTGCAGCCCCTTCCTATTCTTGAGTGGAAGTAGGAACATGTTACAATGGACTTTGCCATAGCTCTACCGAGGAGCCAGAAGGGAAATAACGTCGAATGGGTAGTAGTAGACCGACTCACTAAGTCAGCTTGCTTCATACCATTTCGATTTGGACGGATGGCGAGGAATTTAGTGGAGCTGTACATGAGAGAGATAGTACGCTTTCATGGGGTACCGGTTAGCATTGTTTTTTATAGAGACACCTAATTTTATCACACTTTTGGAGGAGCTTGCAGCAGTATCTTAGAACTAGACTGAGTTATGGTACGGCAGATGGACAATCAGAGAGGACTATACAAATTCTGGAGGACATGTTGTGGGCATGCATGCTGGATTTTAAGGGATCTTTAGAAGACCACTTACACTTGGTGGAGTTTTATTATAATAACAGTTATTAGGCCAGCATCCAAATGGCACCTTTGTTGGCCCTATGGTTTTGATGATGATTTGTCAAACAATTTATAGCTAATATGTTTTCTAGTTTTTATGGTTTGTTTTTCTCTTTACAGGAATTCAACACACGGAAATCAAGAGTTAAAGATTCAAGTTCATATGTGTGCATTCACCTAGGTATAAGAGTAGTTTGCTTACATATATCGTATGATTATATTTAAGCTCAATATGTAAACACAACACAAGTTTGACTTTTTCATCATACAAATGATTTTTCATCAAACTTTGTTACAATAGCTTTTATTTCATGTTTTCATCTCTTTCATACTTCATAATATATATATAATGTATGCATGATATATATACACAAGTTTACAAGCCATAATTCAATTTTTGTGTTCACGAAAAATAGATTTTATGAACACTTTTTAAAAACAGTGAGTTTTCACAAACGAAAATTGCATTTCCAAAAATTCCTTTTCAAACATGTTTATTTTATTATTTAGAAACTGTTTCCAAAGTTTTACTATTTTTGGAAATTGTTTAATATTTTTAATGTATTTTCTAATCAGCCTAAAATAGGTTTAAAACCTATAATATAGTCTGTATCAGTTTCCGGTCGACCGTCACGGTCGACCGCCAGTAGTTCTAAGTGTATCTTTGCCTTTTATTGGATCGTGGTCAACCATGACGGTCGACCGTGGCTCATCCAGAGACTTTCGCGATCGACCGTCACGGTCGACCGCCTATGTTTCAAAGCTATTTGAACTGTTCTTTGTGGTTCGCTGTCACCTGCCAGTTTCACACGGTCGACCACGGAACTGATGATTGCTTTCCAATGGCTATATTCTGATTTAATTCTCTGGGGGTATTTTGGTCTTTTCAATGTTGTTTTGGCTGATGTCATGAGTGGGTATAAATACCCCATTGCTTTCTTCTTTCAAAAACCAAGAGTTTGTTTTACAATGAGTTTTTAACAAAAGATTAAGAACTGTTTAAGAGCTGCTTAAGCTGATTTTGGTTGTCTGTTTCAAAAGAAGTTTTCTACAACAAGAAGAGGCTTTCAATTCTAACTGAGGATCTTATCCTCATCATCATCTACTGTTCTTCTTGTTTATTGAGAAGTTTTCTAACCTCTTTCTTATATATCTTATTGATTCATAACTTAGCTATATTTAAATTGAGTTGCATATTTTCTATTCACTGTTATCACACACACTGTATTGAGCTTTTAATATTTCCATACTATATATTATTGGGTAGTGGTGTGTGATAAAGTGAGAGTGAGCTTCATTGTGTTCTCATTTGTTATCGAGAATAAATCATTGTATTGAACTATTATTGTGAGTATCACTTGCAATACACTTGTACATCGAGAGAAGTGTGAGGCGTTAGACGAGGTCGAATCCAATAGGAGTGGCGTCGGTTGACGAACCTAGGGAGAGGTTGTATCCGAGCACTTGAGGAGGAGGACACGGGCTAGGTTCCTACACTTAGTGTGTAAAGTGTGATTGCATAGTATTTGTTGTGTGAGAATTTTCGATAAACTTGTAAACCTAGTGTGTAGAAGTTCCGACTTCCAAACTGGATTGTGACAGTGGAGATCTCCTCGAGGTGAGGAGCGGGGACGTAGGTCGTGGTGACCGAACCTCATAAACATATTGGGTGCTTGTGTTATGCTTAGAGTATATTTTATTTATGCTTCTTCATATCATTCTTGTTCATATCCATTTCATATATTTCTTGCAAGAACAAATTAATCAATATTCTTTTAATTGGCACAAAATCGGATTAGATTAGCATAAGACCCTAATCACCCCCCTAGGGTCTAACAATTGGTATGAAAGCTTGGTGCTCTTTGATTTAAGGTCTAATCGCTTTGAGTTAAAGATCCAAGTTATCGTTTTTGTGCTAATCTACTTTTGATTGCATTTGGCTTCTTGCATATAATCTCTATGGATATATATATGATGCATCTAGTTTAGGGTATGCTATTAGTGTTGCTCCTCATTTGGATATTTTTCCATATGCTCAATGGTGTGTTAGATTCAAACTTTTTGTTCAATCTAAACAATTCGATTTATGGGAAATTATTGAGGATGCTTATATTGTTCACACTTCGTAAAATCCAAGTGGAATAAAGATGATAAAAGAATGTTTAATATGAACAAGCTTTTGTTAGAATATTTGCTTAGTGACTTTCACTCATCTTTTTCTAACAAATTTGCTCATTTTGATAGTGCTTACACCTTATGAAAATTTATTGAAGCACATCAAGAGGACTTGGAGGCTATTCAACAAGCGTTGGAAAATCCCGCTTTGAGTTCTAAAGAAGCCTCATCTCCATGTACACTACCACTAGGTAATAACCCTAGTGAGGTATGCGAGCTTGACAACGATGATGTTATTACTTTTGATGAGCTTGCTCTTGAGTTTGAAAAATTATACAATTGCTATATTGATGTAAAAAGTAAGTATATTAATATGAAATCCATTCATGAAACACTAGCTACTAAGTTTGATTTCATTGCAAATGAAAATATAATTCTTAAAGAATGCAATGAAAGTTTAAGATTAGAAAATGCTAGTTTGCTTCATAAAAAATGTTATGCCATATTAGAAGTAGATAAATTAAAATCTATGATAAATAATCATGTTTATCCTACTTTTAGTAGCAATGCTTGTATGCACAATAATGAGTTGAATCAAATGAGAAAATGCATATCTACCTTAGATTCAACACTAAATACTTGTATTACTAATAACAAAAAGCTTATGGATTTGTGTGCAAAGTTCAATGATAATTCTTCTATGAAACCTATTCACTATGCACACATGTATGACAAAATTCACAAATGTTCTATTTGCGGTCTTAAAGGCCATGTAGCTAACTTTTGTCATAATGCACAAAAGATTGACAAGCCTATTCATGATTGTGCTTCATATTAAGCTTCTTCATCATATACACATGTACACACACATAGTGTAAATCATAAACATGCTCATGTGTACAAATGTGATTATTGTGGTCGTTTTGGTCATTAGGTCATGTTTTGTTTTGATTTGAAAAGAAATTCTCATTTGCAAAATAATTACAAAGAAAAATCTATTTTTGTAAATGAACCACGTGCACATCATTTTGGTCAACGCAAACTATTCAAACACCTACATTGCACAAATTGCAATCGCATGGGTCATGTTTACGATTTTTGTTTTGACCGTATCGGTGCACAAAATACGCCCAAGCGGGTTCATAACCCTAGGGCCTTGGATTTATATGGTAGGGGTAATGTCCCAAATGTTATTAGTACCAAAATGATTTGGGTACCAAAATGAGCTTTATTTCACATTTTTGTTTTGTTTTTTTTGAATAATTGGTTTTTAAGCTTAAATGTTGATTTTCTTTGATGTTAAGACAAAATAAAATGTTTTTCATTGATTACAAAGTAAAAGCTTTATATATATAGATAATTTTTATAAAACAAAATTATTTAATGATCCAAATCGAACTTTTCTCAAAATCTAGATTTTACAATGTTTTTGCTGATATTTTTCTTACGGTCAACTGCCACGGTCGACCGTCAAAGTTTCTGCCTCAGAGCTTAGGCTCTGTGAGTTTCGCGGACGACCACCACGGTCGACCGCGAGGGAATTTTTCTGTTTCCTGTTTAATTTCTTATCGGGTTTTGGTTTTTGTTTGATAACGTTTCTAAACCCGATTCTTCTATCACCCTTGATTTCATTTTTGAGTTGATCTAGGCCATTGATTCTTCCTCTCATAGACTCGACCCTCTCTATTCCCCTTATTCGAAAAAAATTTCCCCAAATCAATTTCTGCTCAGATTCTCCTCACGGTCGCCCGCCGTTCGCCTTCGATCGACCGCGGTCTCCCTTAAGGATCTCTCTTCATCGATTCCTGTTGGGAATTAGTTGGGTAATCTCTCCTCTCTCAATCTTGTGTTCTTTCTCTATTCTATAGTTTCATTGTCAATTCTAGGGTTTCTGCTTAAATCTTATCTGTCAATATCCTATTTTTGATCCTATCTTGTTATAATGCCTCCTAGAAAGAAATCTAAACAAGATGCTAGTTCTTCATCATCTGTTGCCTCTAACTATGCTGATTTTCTGCTTTACAAATCCCTAGTTAAGAAGTATAGGGACCTTTGTAAGTTGAAAATTCTATCTAGTAGGTACATCAAATATGAGGAATTAGCCATTTATAATATTCATGAAATTCTATCTGCTGTTTGGTTGCATAATTTGTTAGATGTGGAACGTAAGATTCCTTATTACCCATTTCTCGTTTATCTATTTTATGCAAACCTATCTATTTTATCTTCAGCTGATGGTCTTCAAACCATTAATACATCTGTTAAGAATGTTCCTATATCATTTTCTGCTGACGAGCTTGCAGGAATCCTTAAGATCCCGTCAAGTGACGTTAAGCTCATGTCTATTGAACACACCGATCAGGATGTGAACAATATTCTGTTTAAGCCCGGCTGCTCTTATCCTATGAACAACAATTCTCTTAATCCCACAGCCAAAATCATAGCACAAATTATTGCTTAGAAACTCATTCCTAAGACCAGTAGCTTTGATCATTTTGCTCCTGATAAAGTCAATGTTGTGTATGCTACTTTTGCCATGATAAAAATGAATTGGGCAAACGTTTTTCTTGAAAACATGGCATGTAAGCATTTCAAGTTTCTACCTTTTGGTTGCTTCATCACTCTTATTCTTCAACACTTCAGTGTTGCTCTGTCTCATGAACCCAAAGTTGATCCTAGTAAGGAATATTTTGATTGAGTTTCCCTCTCTCGAATGCAACTTTCAGACTCTTTATCTGATCCTACAAAACCATCATCTTCGCGATCTCGTTCTAGAGCTTCTACTATTTCAGCTTCCGAGGTCTTTGACCGTCTGGATTGTCTTGAGACTCAGGTCTCGAGCATTCAGAAGGATGTTAGGACTCTCCTTAGCTATCAGCGTCAATCTCTTGGGGTTCAGGATCCCTCTTCCAGCTCTGACAATAGATCTGTAGAGGGCTTTACAGAAGGATCTGCTTCTGGTTCGGGATCTGGCCCTGCATCTAAATCTGATGATGCTGGTGATTGATGCTTGCTGTTTATTGACTTATGTTTTGTAGAACTGAAACTGGATATTTAACTTTTATTTTGAAGTTGTAATAACTTTATGGTCTGCGTTTGAAAACTATGTGATCTTGTGGAACTATTTCTGTTTATTGTAGTTATGATAGCTTATGACTATCTTTTTATGGTTTTTAGAACATCTGAACAATGTATTGTGAAAACAGGCTGTTAAGGATGCTATTTGTGTTAAAAATCTGGTTTGGCTTTTAATTCATACGTTTATGTTCTTAGTAGCTTGTTCAAATGTTTATGGATGTTTATGGATATTTATGGATCTGTATGGATGGTTATGGATGTTTAGCTCCTATATATGTTCTTTTTATGTCATTTATGCAAATTGACAGAGGGAGTATTGGCCATACATTTATTTATAATTTGTGAATGAATGCAGGGGGAGCGTTGCTCTTATTTTTTTTCCCTTTTTGATGTTGTCAAAAGGGGAGGAAAACTACATATTGTTGTTTAATTTATTGGTTTATTCATGTTGATGGAAAAACTACATGTAATGTTGTTTAGTTATGTGGTTTATTCATATGTGGTTTATTCATATGTAACTACATGATCTATTTGGTTTATTCATATGAATTTCATATCATTAAATAAATTGTTTGCCATCATAAAAAAGGGGGAGATTGTTGGCCCTATGGTTTTGATGATGATTAGTCAAACAATTTATAGCTAATATATTTTCTAGTTTTTGTGGTTTGTTTTTCTCTTTACAGGAATTCAACACACGGCAATCAAGAGTTAAAGATTCAAGTTCATGTGTGTGCATTCACCTAGGTATAAGAGTAGTTTGCTTACATATATCGTATGATTATATTTAAGATCAATATGTAAACACAACACAAGTTTGACTTTTTCTATCATACAAATGATTTTTCATCAAACTTTGTTACAATAGCTTTTATTTCATGTTTACATCTCTTTCATACTTTATAATATATATATATATATATAATGTATGCATGATAAATATACACAAGTTTACAAGCCATAATTTAAATTTTGTGTTCACGAAAAATAGATTTTATGAACACTTTTCAAAAACAGTGAGTTTTCACAAACGAAAATTGTATTTTCAAAAGTTCCTTTTCAAACATGTTTATTTTATCATTTAGAAACTGTCCCAAAGTTTTACTATTTTTGGAAATTGTTTAATATTTTTAAAGTATTTTCTAATCAACCTAAACAGGTTTAAAACCTGTAATATAGTCTGTATCAGTTTGCGATCACCACCACGGTCGACCGCCAATAGTTCTAAGTCCATCTTTGCCTTTTATTGGATCGCGGTCGACCGTGGCTCATCTAGAGACTTTCACGGTCGACCGCCACGGTCGACCGCTTATGTTTCAAACCTATTTGAACTGTTCTTTGTGCTTCGCTGTCGCCTGCCAGTTTCTCACGGTCGATCGCGGAACTGATGATTGCTTTCCAATGGCTATATTCTGATTTGATTCTCTGGGGGTATTTTGGTCTTTTCAATGTTGTTTTGGCTGATGTCTTGAGTGGGTATAAATACCCCATTGCTTTCTTCTTTCAAAAACCTAGAGTTTGTTTTACAGTGAGTTTTTAACAAAAGATTAAGAGCTGTTTAAGAGCTGCTTAAGCTGATTTTGGTTGTCTGTTTCAAAAGAAGTTTTCTACAACAAGAAGAGGCTTTCAATTCTAACTGAGGATCCTATCATCATCATCATCTAATGTTCTTCTTGTTTATTGAGAAGTTTTCTAACCTCTTTCTTATATATCTTATTGATTCATAACTTAGCTATATTTAAATTGAGTTGCATATTTTCTATTCACTGTTATCACACACACTGTATTGAGCTTTTAATATTTCCATACTATATATTGTTGGGTAGTGATGTGTGATTTAGTGAGAGTGAGCTTCATTGTGTTCTCATTTGTTATTGAGAATAAATCATTGTATTTAACTATTATTGTGTATATCACTTGCAATACACTTGTACACCGAGAGAAGTGTGAGGCGTGAGACGGGGTCGAATCCAATAGGAGTGGCGTCGGTTGACGAACCTAGGGAGAGGTTGTATCCGAACACTTGAGGAGGAGGACACGGGCTAGGTTCCTACACTTAGTGTGTAAAGTGTGATTGCATAGTATTTGTTGTGTGAGAATTTTCGATAAACTTGTAAACTGAGTGTGTAGAAGTTCTGGCTTCTAAACCGGATTGTGATAGTAGAGATCTCCTTGAGGTGAGGAACGGGGACATAGGTCGTGGTGACCGAACCTCGTAAACATATCGTGTGTTTGTGTTTTGCTTAGCATATATTTTATTTGTGCTTATTCATATCATTCTTGTTCATATCCATTTTATATATTTCTTGTAAGAACAAATTAATCAATATTCTTTTAATTGGTACAAAATCGGATTAGATTAGCATAAAACCCTAATCACCCCACCTCTAGAGTCTAACAACCTTATGAGGCATTATATGGAAGAAAATGTAGATCTCCTACCTATTGGGATGACTTGGGAGAGCGGCATCTGCTAGGTCCTAAGATGATAGTGCAGACATTAGATAAGATAAGGATAATACGGGAGCGCTTTAGGTCAGCTCATGATAGACAGAAGAGCTGGACTGATGCTAAGAGGAGACCTCTACAGTTTCAGGTTAGAGAGCATATTTTCTTGAGGATATCCCCAACCATAGGAGTGATCAGATTTGGTAGCTGCGAAAAGCTTAGTCCATGTTTCATCGGTCCTTTTGAGATATTAGAGAGAGTAGGAGAGGTGGCATACCGGCTAGATTTGCCTCCATAGTTGGTGGGAGTGTATGATGTGTTCCACGTATCACAGCTTTGGTGATATGTGCAAGATGAAACCCACGTCCTAGACATTATAGAGCTTAAGATTGGGACGAACTTATCATAAGAGGAGTGGCCAATGAAGATTTTGGACAGACAGGAGAAGGTCCTCAAGAATATAACTATCTCGTTTGTCTTAGTATCTTGGGGATATCACGGACCCGGTGAGGCAACATGGGAGTGGGAGGACGACATTCGTCAACGATATCCAAATCTCTTTGCTACAAGTGACTTTTAGTAAATTTCGAGGACGAAATTTCTTTTCTTAGATGGGTAGGATGTAATAATCAATATTTTTTATGCAAGGTCTTATATAGGAAGCCCACGTGATATGGAATTGAAAAAAAAAATAAAAAAATAAAACAAACAAAGCAAATTTCTTAAGGCCTATTACTGAACTAGCAAGCCCAATTTGTGCACTTCACCTTCTACAGGGGATGGTTACGATTTCTTGTGAGATTGGTGAATCACTATGTTTTCTTGAAATTTTGCCCAACAAATCTTCGTGAATTGATCATCCCACATCCAATCATGAGATCCCTATAGTTTTTGTTACAACTATTTTTTTCCCCTAATTAAACTTAGTTTTAGGGATTCTAAAAAATCTTAACCTTTCCTTATATATATCTTCTCACCTCTTCGTTCCTCAAACCCGCAGAGGCAAAAAAATGAAAAAAAGAAGGAAAGCCCAACAAAGAACAAGAGAAGGAGAGGGAGGAGATTTGGATTTTCTTTTGGATTTGGGGTTCATATTCTTTTCTGACAAATTGACAAGCATTCTTGTCCTTTATTATTATTATTATTATTATTATTATTATTATTATTATTATTATTATTATTGTTGTTGATTTTCCTTTGTACAAGCATTTTTTCCTTTCACTCGTTATATTTTTAATGATCTTAATATTTTGTTTGTTATTAGTACTATTACTTTCATGTAAGATTTTTTCTTTTATTATAAAATCTTGATTAATTTGATTAATATGATATGTGATTATTCACTGTACATATGTCTTGATGAAATATATTGATGTGAATGATCTAGATTAGATCTATTAGCGTTATGTGATCTTTTATTTACATAAACAAATCCATGCTTACTTTGATTGATATGGCGTACAGTTATTGCATTCATAATTTGTTATTTATTTAGTTTGATAATGGAATATATGTGGGTAGATAGTTGTAAATTTCTCAATTGTTATAACATTAACTTACTTATTTTATACGTGTTTTTCATTGCCTTGTCACATTAGCAAAGAAGTTGTAGTGGTCAGCATCTTAAGATGATAACCTGTAGGTTCACTAGTGTTCTAATCCCATATCTGTAAAAATATATATATATTGGGCCTGAGCTTTTGTGGGCCTTAACTTTTTACTAGAGTTGCAAATTTATTAAAAGAATGTGATGTTTTGCCAACAGAAGTGTGAAAATTCTCCCCTGGTAGATAATGCTATTGGCAAAGAGAGTACTTCAGGTGATGGATTGAGGCTTCCAAAAGTTACTTCAGGAGATGGATTGAGGACTTCAAAATTCAAAGATGCTGAACATCCAAATCACAATATGGAATATAAGCATGTTGTACAAAATCTGGAGCCTGTAAAAGTTACTCACAGTCAGGAGGCTGTGCATGCTGTGCACGTCCAAAGTCCAATCTCTAAGGACATAATATCAGGTTCTGGTGTCACTATTTTACATAGATCTGGTGGTACAGGCAACTTAAATAAGTCTGGAAATTCCCAAGGAAATATTTCTAAAAGGTCTCCTGCAAATTCCTTCTTTCCTCTGGATTTCTTAGAAGATTTTGACCCTTCTACTTTGGATAGAGGGGATCAAGCTAAATGAATCTTACATTTTGGAATGTTAGAGGATTGAATAAATCCTCTAAAAAGCACTTGGTCAAGCAGCACCTGTATCAATATAAATCTTCCTTTATTGCTTTAATTGAAACTAAAGTGAAAAGCAATATGCTTCCTGTTACAGCCAAGAAAATTGCAAAAAATTGGAAATGGATATCAAATGTCAGGGGCTCTGGTAAAGCTAGAATTCTAATCCTCTGGGATCCTGATGTGTTGGAGGTTCAAACCTTAACATCTTCTGAACAGCATATCTCCTGTTCTGTTAAATCAACTGATGGCAGAGTAAAATGTACTATTTCATCAGTTTATGGTTTCAATCAGAATGAAGCTAGGAAAGATCTATGGATGGAGCTTATTCAAGTTAAACAGAGCATTGGTAATTCCCCTTGGTTACTTTGTGGAGACTTTAATGCTATGATAAGCAGTGAAGAAAAATTAGGGGGCTCAATTCTTTCTGAGGCTGATACAAAAGACTTCAAGGACTTCATAGAAGAATGTTTACTTTCTCACCTGAAAACCCTTGGCTGCTTCTTCACTTGGAACAATAAACAAGAAGCTCATTCCAGAGTATGGTGTAGACTTGACAGGGCTTTGGTTAATGATGAATGGATAAATTCATACAATGCTAGTCATGCTGATTTTCTCCTTCCCAGTTTCTCAGATCACTCCCCTGCTCAAATTGTAATTTATGATGAAAGTATTCAAGGAAAAAACCTTTCAGATTCTTCAAAATGTGGACAAATCATCCAAGCTATGTTCCTACAGTTTCTGATGTCTGGAAAGAAACATTTCAAGGGTGTAAAATGTACTCAGTATGCAAGAAGCTCAAGCTACTGAAACTGGCTCTTAAAAATTTAAACAAAAAACACTACTATAACATTAGTGAGCAAGTGCAAAGGGCCAGAATAGATATGGAGAATACTCAAAGGGAACTGCAAGCACACCCTCTTCACCCTATGCTTATATCTCAGGAGAAAGAAAACATCTCCAAGTATAATAGCCTCCTTGATTGTGAAATGTCCTTCTATCAACAAAAGGCCAGGATTAAATGGTATCTTCAAGGGGACAGGTGTACTAGCCTTTTTCATAATATAGCAAAGTCCATGCATCATAACAATAGAGTGGTTGCTCTATATAATAATCTGGGAATTAAAATCACTGAGGCTGAGGAAATTGTGAACGAATTTATTTCTTTCTACAAGAATCTCATGGGGACAGCTATGAATACCATTCCTCTTGATAAGAGTATCATTAACTCAGGTCCTTGCTTATCACCTTCTCAAGCCAATGCTCTTGGTGCTCCAGTCACAAATGATGAAATAAAAGCTGTAATTTTCTCTATATCTGAAAATAAAGCCCCCGGTCCGGATGGATTTAGCATGGCATTCTTCAAATCCTATTGGCCAATCATAGGAGAAGAAGTCATTCAAGCTGTTCAGGAGTTTTTTAGAAATGGAAAGTTGCTAGGTATGGTGAACTCAACCTCCATCTCTCTTATTCCAAAAATAAAATGCCCAAAATCACCCTCTGATTTTAGACCTATATCATGCTGTAACTGTATTTACAAATTCATTTCAAAAGTGCTTGCAAATAGGATAAAAACTGTTATGGGATACCTTGTAAATGAAGCACAAAGTGCTTTTGTCAAAGGGAGGCAAATCTCAAGCAATATCATGCTTGCTCATGAGATGATCAAGAGTTACAAAAGGAAAAATATCTCCCCAAGAGCCATGGTCAACATTGATATCAGGAAGGCGTTTGATACCATCAGTTGGAGGTTCATTTCAGACTTGCTTTTGGGACTGGGTTTTCCAGATTCTATGATCAAATGGGTTATGGCATGTATCACTTCACCAAAATTCTCAATATCTCTTAATGGATCCCTCCATGGCTACTTTAAAGGGGAACGTGGCTTGAGACAAGGTGATCCTCTCTCCCCTTACCTCTTCATCTTGGGAATGGAGTACCTCTCAAGGCAGTTGGGTCTTCTATACCATGACAGGATGTTTAAATTCCATCCTCAGTGTAAGCAGCTTAAAATTACCCACCTAGTCTTTGCGGATGACCTCCTCTTATTTTCTAAAGCAGATCACTACTCAGTGCATAAACTTCATCAATGTGTTCAAGAGTTTGGAAGGATTTCTGGGCTGGAAGCCAACCATGATAAATGTTCTATTTTCATAGGAGGGGTAAATGATGAAACAAAGCTTTCAATCAAAGACCTGTTGGGGTTTAATCTAGGTGAATTGCCTTTTAAATACCCGGGTGTCCCTCTAGCAACCAAGAGGTTATCTTTCATGGATTGTAGCCCCTTATTTGCTAAAATTGAAGGTCAGTTCAATACATGGCAAAAACAACAAAGCCTCTCGTATGCTGGGAGACTGCAAGTGATTAAAAGTGTGATATTGGGTATGCAAACTTTCTGGTCTTCAAGCTTTGTCCTCCCTGTTAAGGTTATGCAGAGAGTTGATGCATTGTGCAGGAAGTTTTTATGGGGCAAATCAGATCAGAACTTTAGAACCCCTCTTGTGTCTTGGGAAAGAGTATGTTCAAGCAAGGATCAAGGAGGATTGGGTTTGTTTTCTGCTCCTATATGGAATTATGCCTCTGCTTTGAGGTGTATATGGTATATCCATACAAACAAAGAATTATTATGGATTAAATGGATTCATGGTACATATTTAAAAAACAGAGATATATGGAATATGAATACTAAAAGGGGTGACTCATGGACATGGAAGAAATTGATTAAGATAAGAGACAAAGCTATTTCCTTCAGTGGAGGGGTAGATAATCTGAAGAATATCTTATGTTCCTGCTATGTAGGGGAAAAAATCAAACTTTCTGCACTATATCGGATCCTATATCCAAGGGCAAGCTATGTTTCATGGTCAAAACTTGTTTGGGAGAAGCTTAATATTCCTAAACACTCGTTCATATGCTGGCTTGCTATTCAGGACAGATTGTTAACATTGGACAGGATTATAAAGTGGGGGATCATCCATTCCAATATTTGCTGCCTGTGCTCTCTTTCAGTGGAATCCAGGAATCATCTCTTTTTTGATTGTCCATTTTCAGGATGTGTGTGGAACGATGTGTTGGATTGGTTAAAATGTAGATGGAAATCTAATGATTGGAATCTATGTTTGAACTGGTTCTCAAACTGCCTGAGAGGTAGGGGATTAACTCAGAAGCTTAAAAGGATGGCCATGGTTACTACAATATACATATTATGGAGAGAAAGAAATAGAAGTCTGTTCCAGGGGAAATATAAAGATGCAGATGCTGTGTTTAAGGAAATAAAGATGGAGATTTTGTACATTGCTCTCAATAATCCAGACATCAAAGATCAATGTAACCTCGGCGGATAGAGGTTTCCGTTTTGTTAGATGGTTCTGGTTTGGTAATCTCAATTGATAGAGGGTTCTGTTTTTGGTACTCAGTTTTGGAAAAAAAAACTGAGTTTTCTTGAGGTGTATTAAACTTTCAATATTTGGTAGTGAATAAAATTTTTCATTCACCAAAAAAAAAAGAAGTGTGAATATTGCTAGTTTTGGTTCAGGGTTAGGATTAGTGTTTTTTAGGGTTAAGTGATTATTTTTCAAATTCTCTCTTTCTGTCTCTACAGCTTTCTATTATCTGCAGAGAGGAAAGAGTTGGTTTTTCCTAGCAAATCTATTTTCTCATAACAGGGCGAATCTGAGCTCTCATCTTTTCAGATTTATTTATTTCTCTCAAATGGAAATTAAGTATGGTGATGAAATTTTAGTTAATCATCTAGTAATGGTTGATTGTATAGTGATAATGGTTGATTTTATAGTGACACTAAATAGGGCTGACTGTGCATGAAGATGACTTCCGTGAAAAATGTGATTTACAAGCATGCTTTCTATAGCATGACTATGCCCCTCGATATCGATATCCTGATATGAGGTTTCTCTTGACAATTACTATTGTAGCATCGACTAGACAATGCATCTATCTTATTAAGACATATTCTGGATTATGTTTATTTTATATTGTTTTACGACAGTCGTTCCACGGTAACTATATAGTTAGTGAACAACATTTCATGCACAATCATTAAAAAAAAGTGCGTTTAAAATGGGGAATAGGACAAATAATATAATATGTATATAAGCGGGCTCCTGTGCATTCCTGATATCCTGAATTATATGTACATATAAAGGCCAAAGAGCCAATATTTGACTTGAAGCAGTGTTCCCGGGATAGTTTACAGGAAACCGATTTATATACATGATATTATTCTCCTCTAATTCAAATAACATGTAAAATAAGAATAATGTGCTCATGTGTTTTGTGATAGATTTATTCGCCATATCCATAAGTAGTGTTTATTTTAGTCACATCTAATTTAGATTTTTATCTTTCCTTTATACCTACTACATACACTTACACACGCACAATTCTTTCATTTTACATGCTTGTTGGGAGTTTCCTGACTCCTCTGGGGTTTGTGCACCTCAGACTCGCGAACTGTTCTTTCTTCGTAGGATCGAGAGTATTTCGAGGAACAAGCACAGTGGCAGTGATCACTGTTCATTCTATTAGTTCTCTAGTTCAGTTGACTTAGGTAGTTATTTGGTTCAGACTTTCCCTTGAGTTACATGCGACTTTTTTTTTACCATGATGTAAATTTTTCTCTACTCTTTTCCATCGTGGATAGTTGTGAACTCATATTTGGACTCCACCTTTTGGAGATTTCTTCATCTATACATTTCTTTTATTATCTTGGTTACTTGCTCTATGGTATAGTTTTAGCTTTATTTTGATATACATGATGATCTAGAGGTGTGAATATGACCGAATGGTTACATTATTGGCCGAGTCACATTCCAAAACTATTACGTTTGGAACTAGGGCGTGATAAGGTTTTTATTGGTATCAGAGCCAGGTTTAGGAATTGCTATCTCATCCTGTATACATGTAAAAACTAAGATTAGGCCAAGAACAGAGCATGTATAGAATAGGATCTCTACTTTTCAAAAAGATACTTTTTGACTCCCAATACCTTGATTCTCAAGTCTTATTCTTGACCAATCTCATTTTAGGTGATCACTATGGCCCCAAAACGTCGACCCCCTACTCCAGTTATCCCTGAGGGACACCAAGTCGATCAGGCTGATCTTGTAGAAGCGATTAGGAAACTGGTAGCTCATAATCGCCAGAGGGATGGGCAGCAGCAGCATATAAGGCTGGGTAATGTGTCTAATTTTTAGAAGCTCAACCCGCAACACTTTGCTAGGACTGAAGGTGAATATCAGGTGGAGATGTGGTTACAGACCATGGACTGTCTATTGAGGGTAGCAAAGATTACCAGATGAAGACCGAGTTAATATTATACAGTTGCAGCTAATTAATGTAGCTAGAACCTGGTGGGACGCAGAGGAGGAGAAGGTGCCTAAGCTAGTTTCATGGGAGACATTCCAGGAGAGTTTCCTAGAAGCACTTTTCCCGAAGATAGCTCATCTTGAGATGCATAGGCAATTTGTTATGCTAAGATAGAGATCCAGTACTATAGATGAGTATGAATTAGAATTTGCCAAGCTCAGCAGGTTTTCCATGGGGGATGAGATGGATAAGGGACAAGGATTCATGCAGGGTTTAAATTTTGAGATCCAGACTTAGATTTACAGTCAAAAGGGGGTTGAGACTTATGCGGATGTCCTATTGGCAGCTCGAAAAGCTAAATAGCTGATTTGTATCTATACATTTCTTTTATTATCTTGGTTACATGCTCTATGGTGTATTTTGGCTTTATTTTGATATACAGGATGATCTTTAGGTGTGAATGTGGACGAATGGTTGCATTACCTGCCGAGTCACATTTCAAAACTATTACGTTTAGAACTGGGATGTGACAAACATGCTTATTTTTAGCAGAATAATCATTTCCTAAAATTTCATAATTTTTAGAATTTATTTACTATTTTTAAAGCACATTTGAAAATCATATTTACTATTCATAACTAGGCTGTGCATGGTTATCAGTCGACTGACATTGCTCATAAGTCGACTGATGAAGTTCTCTAGATTTGCTGATAGTTTCTGCTTAGTCGACTGACTCTTATCAGTCGACTGAAGTAAGTCATCAGTTGACTGATGGTGTTCATTAGTCGACTGATGAAGTTTGAGCAGCACCCATCGGCCAGCTAATCAGTCAACTGAACAGTATATCAGTCGACTGACGACACTTTAACGGCTAGTTACAGTTTATACCTGAGAATTCATCCATGAAGCATGTTTCTCATCCTCAGGTGCATGTTGATCTGATTATACCTGAGAATCCATCTATGAAGGACATCCTCTCGAAACCACAAGTGTATCGATGATGACATCTGTGATGGGAAAAGGGAATTCATCCTTAGGACATATAGTATTGAGGTCTCTAAAGTCGATGTAGATGCGGATCTTGCCATTTTTTTCAAGACGGAAACTATGTTAGCCACCTAATCGGGATGTTGCTCTTCTCTGATGAATCCTGATCTTATCTGCTTCTTCACTTTGGCTTCGATCGCCTTCATGATTTATGGACGAAACCATCTCTGCTGTTGTTTGACGGGTTTGGCATCTGAGCAGATGTTAAGGTAATGCATGGCGGTGTGAGGATCTAGGCTAAGCATGTCCTCATAGTTCCATGCGAAGACATCGATATATTCCTATATGTGGAATATGAGGTCTTCCTTCTCCTGGGAAGGTAAGCTATCACTGATGAATATGGATTTGGGATTTGTCTCATCTCTCATATTAATCTGAAGGATTTTGTCATTCGTGGGTGGTTCGTGCTGTTCGAAGCGACCACTCCACTGGGTTGTGATGTGGCGATCCCATGCTTCATCGTAAAGTGGAATCTGCTCATTTAATTGGACATTAGCAAGATTGACCGTAGTCATGTTGACTGTGAAGTCTTTGAACAGGGCCCCGATGTTGATGTCTGAGTCCCAAATTGAGGATGTTGATGATTAATCATCTGACCGAGCATCGTCGGATATTCTGTCAAAATTGCAATACAATTCCGAGGAAAAGGAGAAGTAACCCATCCTTCTTTGAGTTTTGCCATAGTAATTGTCTGGCTTCCCTCTGGGGACATAGACAGGTAGAAGGGGCATCTTTCGGCCTTTGCCGTACTTTAAACCTTTCTTCCGGATGAAGTCATAACCCATCCCCTTATCATGCGTTTTGCGAAGGCTGTAACATGAGAATTGAGGATCGGGTTCATCTTTTTCAGACTCGTCCCACAGCGTGCCTATGGGTTGGTCTATCCTTTCAAAGATAATCTCTTGCTGAGAAACATTTTGGGCGGGTATGACAAAGACAGCTTGCAAGGACTCAATAATTTGTTAGTTGGTGACAAACGACGAGTACAAAGATAAGTGTAGGAAAAAGTCGTTGTACATCCTTGAGATCGAGTTACTGAACTTATCATCAATAGGTTCTAAATTAGATGAAAAATAAGCAAATGCGAGCTTTTCACTCAAGAGAAACCCGTCCGCTTCATCAGCGTCAGTTACAACATAGCTTTCATAGCCAATCGGCATTTGAGGCGAATCTTCCTAAGCGGTTGGGTTTCGGTAGCGTTAAAACCGAAGATGGTTGTGTTTGTTGAAGACAACCGTTTCTAAGGCACCCTTAAGTGCTTGATGAGCTTTAGGGGGACAATGCTTAGTGTAGACCCCGGATTGACTTGGATCCTGTCTACTTTCGAGGAGCCGACTTACCCTGTGAAGTACAATGGTCGGCCGTGATATGTGCTTTTGATGAGCATATCCTCCAGAGTGAAAGTGATGCAGGGGATCTGCTGTTTGGATGCCTGGCAGCATTATGGACATTCCATTTCCGCCTCCTCTTTGGGAGTGGGCAAGAAATGTGTAGCAAAAGCTTCTGAATTAATCAGCGCCTCTCGTAGGGCTTCGTGGGTTGTCCTGGATAACTGTAAGAGCTCGTACAGGGTGATCCTAGCTGGAATATTTTTTATCTGCGTGAGTAGGTCAAACCAGAAGGGTTGACCACTTGAACTCGGCTTGTCAGGACTTGCCTAAACTGTCGGTGGAAGTCCTAGTAGTAGCCTCGCTGGACTCTTTATCATCGGAGGGTAGTTCTTGGCAAAGTCCTTCACTATTCGGGTGAACAATGCGTCTGCCTCCTCGTCGGAATCGGTGAGGGTTGCTACGTCTGCTCTGTTATCGTCCTGAATTGTCAAAATGACATGACAAAGTTTAGACTTTCCTTTGGACTTGTTGGACGTCCATTGCTCGTCGTCGAGGAGGTCGGGATGAACCCACATCACCTATCCTGACAGTAAGGTATGCGGCACCAAACCTTTTCCTCGTTGATTATGAGGGTCGTCGTTGACAATCTTTAGTTCTGCCTTGGGGATGGGTACAACTCCTGCTGGTGTATGAACATCAGGGAGACTCGTTCTGAATTGAAGGGTGACCATGTTTGTAGTCACCGCCTTCTGCACTTTCTCCTTCTTTAGGACTCCTACGTCGTAAAGACCTTGCAGCTTATCCTCAAGTATATAGCATTTAGAGGTGTGGTGATCGACAAATCTGTTGCACGAACAGTAGCGTGGATCATCAGTTTTGTTCACGTCATCAGGTTTCATGACCTTTGGCAGCTTGATCCTATTGCTCTTGAGAAGAGTGTTGAAGGTAGCCACCACCTGGTCTTCCGTAAAGTCGTATTACCTTTACAAGTATTGCTTGAATGGCTTGGGCTTTTGCCTCTATGTTGGTTTGGGGGTTAGAGTGGAATCAACAGCCGTTATCTCCTTCTCTCTTGACCGAGGGTTCCTAGAGGTGTTTGGTTACGAAGCTCTGCTCTTGGGCTAAGGATCTTCGGTTTCCAATCTTTTGATTATGTTCTCGACTTGCTCTCCTTGACGAACAAGTTCCTTCCAGGTCCATGTTTCCATAGCGTCAACTCTGGACAAAATGTCGATCAAGAGGTTGTTGCAGCACATCTTAACCATGGTACTCAACGAGACTTGGTCCCGACACTAAAGTGACCGATTCCTAAATCTCTTGATGAAATTGTTGACTGACTCCGTCTTTTTTTGTTTGTCGGCAGTAGGGTGGCCATCGATACTTGATGCGGCAAAAACATGTACCAAAAAAGTTGCAAGTGCACAACCGTGTCAAGTTATAGTATAAAGATATCGATCCCACGAGGAAGGTGTTTTTGTAGGAGAAAATATAAAATCGATTCTTATATTGTGTGCGTGACAAAAAGGAGTGATGAGTGAATGTGATTGTGGAGAGATAATGAGAGTGATAGTGTGTAGATAAATGTGTTTGAGAATAAATGTGATTAATAAGGCAAGAAAGAAGAATGAATAAAATCGAGAAACAAATCAAAAATAAAATTCAAGAATAAAAAAATGCAAGAAATTAAAGATGGTGGATTCAATTCTAGATATGAGTAATCTAAAATTGAACCCACTTATTAGAAAAGGGTGATTCCCTAGAGGGTTCTAGCCTAAAGGCGAATCAAACAAAATGAAAATAAACAAAAAGAAAAACTAAAGCCAAGAGGGTTCTAGCCTCAAGGTGAATAGTGTAAGAAATTAAAATCTAACTACAAAATAAATTGCAAAATCTAAACTATAAAATAAATTGTAAGAATTAAATGCAAGAAAATAAATCTACTCTATAAGCATGAAATAAATCTAATCTATAAGCATGAAATAAATCTAAGGCAGGAGGGTTCTAGCCTCTTGGCTATTTAACAAGAAAATAAAATCTAACTAAAAGCATAGACATAAATCTAAACTAATAAGCAATAAAAAAGAAATAAAAGAGAAAAAGAAAAGAAATGCAAACCTCTAAATAATTCTTCATCTCCATCTTCATCATCCAACAAAGAGAAGAAATATTTAAAGTGGTGAAAAAATTATTATTATTAATTGTAACAAAAAGTTACAAATTTGGAAGGCCTTCTAAATTAAGAGTAGTCCTCCTCTCTAAAAGGAGTTACAAAAATTTTTACCCCCTAACCCTTCACTCTCTACCCCTATTTATAGTAAACATCAGTGAATGAGAGCCATTGGATTAAAATCTTATCCAAAAACATCAAAAATTAGCCTTAGATTCGTAACTAACTGCCCAGGATATCGATGCCTGCATCGATGCAGGCATCGATGCCTGCCCTTCTCCAGTGTGCTGTCCGCAGATCCTCCTTTATTTGGCTTTTGGGTTTGGGTCTTTGGCTTTAGCTTGGACTTTTGGGCTTTGACATTTGAGCTTTGGCATTTTCTCTTGATTTTTCCACTGGGCTTTGATTTATTTCTTCATTAAATATTTGAAAGAATTCCTTTGGCTTCATGGGCTTCATTTCTTCATTAAATCAATGGCTTTTTGTTGAGAGATTGGAGTTTGAGATTTATTCTTCATTAACCTGCAATTAAAGATAAGAACAATTATTAGTAGCATATTTATTCATATAAAATAGATAATGAGGGTATAAAATTGTAATAAAATATGATTATCAAATACCCCCACACCTAAACTTTTGCTAGTCCTCTAGCAAAGAAAAAAAAATGAAAGAAATCCTAACTCACTTTCGCATGAATCACGGTTGTATTTAGCTTAGACAACAAGCCTTTAAACCCCTAGGTTACCCTAGTGGACGAGTTGTAGTCTCGTGAGGGTTTGCAGTGAATATACGCACAAAATTCGGTCAACTTACCAAATTAAAGAAGTCAGTAAATAACTAAATTCACTTGATAACTTTAGACAATCTAATTGAAGCTAGTTATCACTCAAGAAAATATTTTTTATATATAACTCTAATGTATATTTTTAATAAAATTTTCTCATTGTAGCAATACAAAACCAAGCCAAACTTAGAAATTTAATTTAAAAGTTTTGAAAAGAACATGCTAACTCTTTGTTTTAAATAATTTTCAAGTTGCTTGATCTAAAATATTTTCCAAGACCATATATATAACTATAAAAGATTTATTATTATTATTTATTAATTTTTTAACTCTTTCATCCTTGGTGATTTTTTTCTACTTTAACGGGCTTTCTAAGTGACCTTTTAACGAGTTTTGGGCCAATGGATCCCAACCCAATTGAGCTTAGGTCATTAAGTATGGAAATACTCCTTGGGCTTAATTACTCGGTCAGCTTAGGCTTTATAATATAGAATCTCCTAGAATTCAAGAGTTTTTTCCTTTTTGGTGCCCATTTTTCGCACTCTTCTTTTGTAATTTTTTTTGTATATGCATATATATTTTGAAAAATATGTAAATCAAGACACTTTGAAAAATTATTTTCAACTCTAAGCTAAGCATGTAAAAAATTTCATTATTTTAAATAAAAGTCCAAGTTAAGGCTTAAATAAAGTATACTACTTTGAAAATTATTTCTTAAGAAATTTATTTAGAGTTATCATAAAATGTGAACTTAAGTAGATAACTAACTAAACTAAGGATTAGAAAATTTCAAATTTATCAAATAAATCAATTATTACATAACTCCATCAATTTGGCAAGTGACGATATTTTTATAAAAAAATTTTTAAAGAAAAAGGAAAAAAACAAAAATGTAACTAAAAATGTAAAATAAAGAGAGAAAATAACTAATTCCTACCCCCACACCTAAATTTTGCATTGTCCTCAATGCAAACTCTATGATGTATGAAGTAAAGCAGATAAGAAGTGAATCACTTACATTTGGTCGGTTGATAAAAATCTATCACTTACATTTGGTCGGTTGATAAAAATCTGCAATTACCTTTGGTATGAGGAGGATGAAATCAAAAATTTATTTTTTTTCTTTTCCTTTTTTTTCTTTTTTTCTTCTTTTTTTTTAACAACTGAACAAGAAACTCTCAAATGAGAGAAGAATAAATTCTTTTTATTATTCTAAAATAAACAAAATAAATAATGTAGAATGAAATATTTAACATGAAGAGTTCCTGTTCTACATTGAATCCTACCTTACTGTTGAAAATTCTTCCCCGGATTTTAAACAAATTCAGAATGATATAATCAATAATGTGAATTTCCAAGCATTTCGAGGTGTTCAGTAATTCTTGCAACAAAGTAAGGTAGGTATTATTGGTGTCATGTATTTTACATTTCTTAATGAACTTAGACTCTTGTACTGTAAAGTTTTGTTTTCTAACAACCAATTCTTCTGTGAAGTTCTGAAAATTTGGTTGTTGATTATTCTCCAAGAATCTAAGTTCATCAAGAAAGAGTTCTTCAAAATTTAATTCAAAGCAGCAAATGTTTAACACAGTTTTATTATTCTCAAGGACCTGATCTGCTTCTTCTAAAAACTCTAACTCTTCATCAAAAATTTCCTCAAAACTCAAATCAGACTCTTCTTCTTCTGATCTTTCCTGAATGTAGTTTATTTCTAGAGGCTGATTATTTGGTTGGTTCCCTAGATTAAAAATATTAAGATCAGCAGTCAAATTCCCAAAGGACAGCTTCATTTGACCAGTTCTACAGTTGATGAGAGCATTAGAAGTGGCTAAGAAAGGTCGTCCTAAGATGACAGGTGTCTGTCCTTTGGGATTGGAAACAGGCTGTGTTTCTAAGACTACAAAATCTACTAGAAAAATAAAATCTCCAACCTTGATCAGAACATCCTCTAACTCACTCATAGGGACCTTGATAGATCTATCAACCAACTGTAAGGTGCATTTGGTTGGATTCAGTACACCTAGATCCAATTGCTGATAGACTGAATATGGAAGCAAATTAACACTGGCCCCTAAGTCTAAAAGCGCATTATCAATGTGAGTACTACCAATGATACATGAAATGATGGGGGAACCTGGATCTTTACGTTTCAAAGGTATAGGATTTGATAGCATTTCACTGATATTGGCAGCTAAAAAGACTTTCTTTGGAACATTTATTCGCCTCTTCTTAGTGCACAATTCTTTTAAAAATTTAGCATAAGATGGAATTTGTTCAATTACATCTAAGAGAGGAATGTTGACCTTAACCTGTTTGAATGTTTCTAGGATCTTCTCCTCCTGAGGAGAGTGTTTCCTAGACCTGAGTCTATCTGGAAATGGAGCAACCGGTCTAAATCTATCAAAAGCAGGCTCAGGTTCAGGTTCAGGTTCTTGGTCATCTGAGGGGAGTGATTGTTGAATAGATTCATCAAAAGGAGAAGGAGAAGGAATTTGTACAGGATCAATAGTTTGACTTGGAGGAGTTCTCACTTGATTATCGACCTGTCTACCTGACCGAAGTGAATGGATTGCATTCACTTGGGCTTCATAGGATGAACTGCATCCTGTGTTCTTAGGGTTGACCACGGGTTGACTCGAAAATTTTCCTTTCTCTCTTTCACTCACGGCACTAGCTAGTTGACCAAGTTGGGATTCTAATCTAGCTATAGCTTGAGTGTTGGAGTTGAGCATTTGTCCAGTTGATTGCATGAATGAATTCAGAGTGATAGACGTTTGAGTCAACATATTCGTGGTTTGAGTGGAGGCCTTAATTATGGTTTCCAAACCCCTTTCCAAGACATTGAGACGTTTATCCTGATCTGGATTGTGAGGAGTCTGAATTACAGCTTGATGAAGAGGAGATTGATTTTGATACGGCAGATTGGGTTGTTGAAATTATGGATTGAAAGGAACTGTGTTTCTCCTAGGACAATGTTGGGTCGAAGCGGGAATGAAGTTTTGAGTTCTGGGAGAATTTCCTAGATTCCATGCAAAATTGGGATGAGATCTCCACCCTGGATTGTAGGTTGGAGAAAATGGATCATTTCTATGGTACTGGAATGCAGCGTTCATCTGTTCTAATGCATTGTTGTTTCTTAGGAGAGGGCATTCCTCTGAAACGTGGGTAGGAGACTGATAATTATGACATCCTGAGGCAGAAACATGATTGATTTGAGCTGGAGCTCGTTCCTTAATTTCTAAAGCTTCTAACCTTCGCAGAATCGTCGCCATCTTCGCTTCAGAAGCAATGTTTGACTCCAAGGAAAGACCACTAGACTTAGATTGGGGAACTGATGAAACCCTATCATCACAGTGTTCCCATTGCATTGTTTTTTTAGAAAGACTCTCTAAAAACTCCCAAGCTTCATCAGCATTTTTCCTCATGAAATCCCTGTGGCACATTGATTCTAAGGAAGTTTTTGCAGAATAATCTAATCCCTCATAAATTATTTGGCACAATCGCCATTTTTCTAAACCGTGATGAGGACATTGGATGAGAAGATCTTTAAATCGGTTAAAATACTTCCAAAAGGGTTCTCCCGAGACAATTTTAAAATTCATGATACTATTTCTTAGCTTCACCGTTTTATGGATAGGAAAAAATTTCTTAAGAAAAACGGTGATAAATTCCTCCTACGTAGTAATGGAATTTATGGGTAAGCTATACAACTATTTTTTTGCTTTGTCTTTGAGAGCAAATGGAATAAATCTGAGTTTGATTGCATCTTCGTTTAATTCTCTCATTTTAATCATAATACACACTTCCTCAAATTTTGAAATAAAAATATATGCATCTTCTGTTTCATTACAAAGGAATTTGGGAAGCATGTTTATGTATTGCGGTCTAAGTTCAAAATTTATTCCATTTGTTTCGGGGAGCGTAATGCACGAAGGGATTGCATTCCTAATGGGATAGCACATATCATGAAGAACGGGTGGATTAGGATGCTCCATTTCTATGATTGGTTCAAAGTGAATTAATCGACGTGTATTATCCCTAATCCACTGTTGCATACACCAAAACTATTTCTTTTTATATTTTTTTATAAAGAAAGAGAAAAAAAATTAGTTTTTTTTAATGAGAAAAAAAATAGAGAAAACCTAACTAAAACAAATCAAAACAATCATGTTTCAATCACTCTAATTCTAGGGTTTAGCCTGACTCAACTAGACCAGCTCCTAACCAAAAACTCCTACAGTGAAAAGATTAAAGTTTTACCCAGGTAGTTAGCCAGGTAAGGATAGTACTAGAGGGTGATCAAAGATCAATTAAGTACCTCTTACCTTACGGAGCGCTTTACGCAATCCCTAAACCTTGCCTTAGACACAAACTAATCTGAGAAAACTTAAACCGGTTCACTTTAGGATTTCTTGTTCGTTATTGAGCTCGAGTCCTTAGGGCCAACATCTAATGAGTTTTATTAGGCTTGGGTAGTGTAGTGAGGAATTAGTGATTTTTGGGCTAAGAAAAGGGTGATGAAATCCCTCACATTATCTTGATTATAGGGTTTTACCCTTAAAAATATTTTTAAGTGTGTGCCAAATCAAGATGCTCAAATCACTTGGTGAATTCCTACACTATATGAAATGCAACCCTAAAAATTAAAAGCGGCTAAAAAGGATGATAAAAAGAAAATCTTTATATTTTTTATTAAGGTTAACAATCAAACAACCATGAGAATGGGGGAAATTGTTTGAGTTTATTATCTTGTTAGTTAATATCCAAGTGAAAGATAGATTTTATTATGGTCTACAAAAATAAAATCTTTTTTTAAATCCTAATTGTCTCTAATTGTGAAGCTAACTAAAAGGAGTGGAATTAAAAATGCTATATAGAAGACTTACCCGAAAGCAAATCTTTAAATCCTAGTTCTCCAATCCGCGATCTTCAAGCTCCAAGTGTTTCCTTCACAATAAACACACAAGTTAAAGAACCAAAATAATTAAAACTTACTTAAGTACCTTCCCCGGCAACGGCGCCAATAACTTGATGCGGCATAAACATGTACCAAAAAGGTTACAAGTACACAACCGTGTCAAGTTATAGTATAAAGATATCGATCCCACGAGGAAAGTGTTTTTGTAGGAGAAAATATGAAATGGATTCTTATGTTATGTGCGTGACAAAAAGGAGTGATGAGTGAATGTGATTGTGGAGAGATAATGAGAGTAATAGTGTGTAGATAAATGTGTTTGAGAATAAATATGATCAATAAGGCAAGAAAGAAGAATGAATAAAATCGAGAAACAAATCAAAAATAAAATTCAAGAATAAAAGAAAATGTAAGAAATTAAAGATGGTGGATTCAATTCTAGATATGAGTAATCTAAAATTGAACCCACTTATTAGAAAATGGTGATTCCCTAGAGGGTTCTAGCCTAAAGGCGAATCAAACAAAATAAAAATAAATAAAAAGAAAAACAAAACCCAAGAGGGTTCTAGCCTCAAGGTGAATAGTACAAGAAATTAAAATCTAACTACAAAATCTAAACTATAAAATAAATTACAAGAATTAAATGCAAAAAAATAAATCTACTCTACAAGCATGAAATAAATCTAATCTATAAGCATGAAATAAATCTAAGGCAAGAGGGTTCTAGCCTCTTGGCTATTTAACAAGAAAATAAAATCTAACTAAAAGCAAAGAAATAAATCTAAACTAATAAGCAATAAAAAAGAAATAAAAGAGAAAAAGAAAAGAAATGCAAACCTCTAAATAATTCTTCATTTCCATCTTCATCATCCAACAAAGAGAAGAAATATTTAAAGTGGTGAAAAAATTATTATTATTAATTGTAACAAAAAGTTACAAATTTGGAAGGCCTTCTCAATTAAGAGTAGCCTTCCTCTCCAAAAAGAGTTATAAAAATTTTCACCCCCTAACCCCTCACTCTCTACCCCTATTTATAGTAAACATCAGTGAATGAGAGCCATTGGATTAAAATCTTATCCAAAAACATCAAAAATTAGCCTTAGATTAGTAACTAACTGCCCAGGGTATCGATGCCTGCATCGATGCAGGCATCGATACAGGCATCGATACAGGCATCGATGCAGGCATCGATGCCTGTCCTTCTCCTGTGTGCTGTCCGTAGATCCTCTTGTATTTGGCTTTTGGGTTTGGATCTTTGGCTTTAGCTTAGACTTTTGGGCTTTGACATTTGAGCTTTGGCATTTTCTCTTGATTTTTCCACTAGGCTTTGATTTATTTCTTTATTAAATATTTGAAATAATTCCTTTGGCTTCATGGGCTTCATTTCTTCATTAAATCAAGGGCTTTTTGTTGAGAGATTGGAGTTTGAGATTTATTCTTCATTAACCTGTAATTAAAGATAAGAGCAATTATTAGTAGCATATTTATTCATATAAAATAGATAATAAGGGTATAAAATTATAATAAAATGTGATTATCAATACTTCCGTATCATCGTTGAAGAAACAGGCCAAGAAAATCTTCTCTGCATCTGCCTATGAATTAATGGAGCCTGGCTCCAACTTTCAAAACCATTCAAAGTCTACCCCCTTTATGGTTCTAATGAACAGTCGAATTAGAATGGCATCGTTCCCCATGAGAAATCATGTTTGAGACAATAAATAGTAGATATACCACGAGGGAGATCCCTTGCCATCAAATTGGACCATGCTCATCGGCTTGAACTTTGCCGGGTAGGAGACATTGTCCCATTCGGGTGGATACGACCTAACTACCCCCAGCTCGCTCATGTTCTTCTAGAGTTTCATGGCGTCGAGTTGGCTCAGGAATTCATTGAGCCTCTTGTCTCGAGGAGAGCTGCTGGAGCGAGACATCCTTTTTGAAAATTTGTGGGAATAATCCGAACGTGATCCGTGATTATCCTCCTCTTTAGATGTGTGAGGAGGAGTAAACTCTTGCTCTTTGTTCCTCGAGGGTCCTTGTTGGTTCCGCGAAGTTCTCTTCTTCTTCTTCTTCTTGCTTAGAAGTTGTGCCATTTGCTCTTTTAGAGAGTTGATGGTTACCTGTTGTTCCTCAATCTTCTAGGCCAAGTCTTTCGAGGATTTGGCCATGTGCACCTTTGCGTACTTGCCATAGGCTGAGCTTGAGGTCTGAGATGTTGTCGTTGCTGAGCACACCTCGTCCTCGTTGTCGTAGATGGGTGACAAATGGGCATAATCAAACGGGATAGCCACTTCTGTCTGAAGGTGAGTGCGTTGGTGTACCCCCCCATTTTTTAACAGGGGCCATTTGAATCTTCGGGTATATTCGGGATCTGATAAATCTGAATACCAGGATTTACCCTTTCCTGTCATGTTGACTGTGGCTATTGGAATATCTAAGTCACCCATAGCTCACCTCTTCTGACGATGGCGTCTTCGGCGGGGATGTCTTGGCTCTGGAGATTGTTGGGAAAGCCTCCCAAAGACTAATGGCTTCGGTGCCTCAGTGCAGTGGTAGTTGATAAGTACCGCCTGGATGAGCCTCTTGTAACGACACTAATGGTTTGCCTCATGAATAGTGTGTTTGCGAGTTTGATGATCACTGAGATCTCCTGTGGGTTGGTGGTGGTAACCCCCAGCGTAGGAAGGATCATATGTGCAATTGCATAGAAGAGACTCAAAGGACTCAGAGTGAGAACATTTAGAGGATTTCCCAAGTGTCGATTTCATGTGACCTTGTCTTGACAGGCGAGTTCAAGAGTTTGGGCAAGCTTCAGCCGACTGCTGGCGAGCTCGAGCCGACTTCTCCTTCAGGCAACCTTGCTTTGATAGCCGCGGTCTAGATTTTGAGCGAGCTTCAGCCGACTACTGGCGAGCTCCCAGATTTGAAGGATCAAGTTGATCAGGCGAGCCTACCTATTCAGGCGGGTTCCCCTACATTGGCAGAATTCCCCAAACTAATGAACTTATCGTTTCCAAGCGAGCCTGACATTTTAGACGAGCCCCACCCCAACAGCCAAGTTCCTCATTTGGGTGGACTCGGCAACTCAAGCGAGCCCACCAAATCAGGTGGGCTTCGCTCTTCAAGTCGTCTGTCCAAAACAAGCGAGTTGTCCAAATTAGGTGAGTCACCCAGATCAGGTGAGCCACGCCTTAGCAGGAGAGCTCCACACAACAGGCGAGCTTCGCATCCTAAATAGAAGCCAGTATGTAAGCGAACCTTAGTAGGACCGCCTGAGAACCAGCCTTAGCCAAAAAGGCAAAGGCAGAACAACTCAAGCGAGCGAACCTCGCCCAAATGAACAGACGGCACGAGCTCGCCAGCAGTCGGCTGAAGCTCGCTGTACTAAATTTATTTTTTCAAATGATGAAAAAATTACTCAATATGTTGATGGTAGATGGCGATGACACTCTATCAATTGAATATACTCTAGACTTATCGACACTTAGAAATACTTCTAATAAAAATTCTAAGAAGGATGGTTTTGCTAAATTTAATGTTAGCTTCTTTATTTCAAAAATTAAATAATGTTTATGTTATTCTAACATGAATTTATTAAAATCACAAGATGAGAAACCAATTGATTATATTACGAGTATTGCATGTTGATGTTCATTAGTTTTAATTTTAATTGTGTACACTATCATTCCCTTTCCCCTTATGGTTGTACCCGGAGATATCTTTATTATGGTTGCCTATCGAGCCTTACGCTCACTCCCATTGTTTTCGCATTCACTTGTAGGTCATGATTAAGTTAGAGTCAAAGGGATTGCAGATCTCGGTGTAGTGTAGCTAGTACAAGTGCTTAAGCTAAAGAAGTGTGTACTTAATATCTTTTGTAGCATATTTTGATGTTGTATATGTATAATAATGTATAGTAACTCTATGTTGAAACTAGATGGTGCAATATTGTTTCTTAAGCTTTTCTAGCTATTTTTGTACTGCAGATTTTGTGGTCAACTTGTCATTCTAGGTATTGAAAATTTCTATTGTTTTATTCTGCTCTTTGGTATTGCTTTGGAAATGAGTGTATCTAAGAACTGAGTAGGTTGACCATGTATGAACTGAGTAGGTTGACCATGTATCTTACAACCGAGTCATGCCCAATTTTTATATATCTCCTGACTCACTTTGATTTTGGTTTTGGGATATTATACCACACAATGACATAATAGGAAATCTCACATTGAAATAAAAAATAATATATGTCAACAAATGCATTCAAGCCATATAATTAGCCGAATGAAAATACATATGAAGCGAAAAAAGTCTCTACTACTCTCAGATATATGAAAAATACAAAATATATATGATAGATGTTTGTGTCTAATATTTAAAACATCTGTAACATTCAAAATAAAACAAGACTGGTCAACCTACTGAGGAAACTATAGAAATTCTTCGAAGAACGTCCTCCTAAGACAAGCCCTAGCGCCTCAAGTCCGCAAATGTCCTAGCTTATCCTCCTATGATAAACCCTGAGCACTAGAAGGAGAAGCATGAGTAGCTGTAGGAGAACGAGCATAAGTCGATGGATTAATAGAAGGCTGAGAAACCAAATCATGTCAAGTGAAAGAAAGTTGATCAGTAGAAGGTTGAGGAGTTGGAGCAGGATGAGCGCTGTAAGAATTCCCTGTAAAGTAATAGCGGTGCATGAGTGAAAGAGAATGAGGGAGAGTGTGTACGTATCTGTATATGTAAGTGTGTATATGTATAAGTATGTAGGTTTTTGTGAATGTGTGTATCGATTCAAACCCATCAATTGAACACATTCAAATATAAATAGTACACATACATTCATTCAAAAGCTTCAACTGAGCTGAATCACAGCAAGTTAGTGTATATATGCATTACATTCAAAGGCCAAAAAGGTCGTGCACTTGATTGCATCCAAATTTTATTAAGTGCTTGCAGAATCTTTTGCAAGAGATTATTAGTTTTAGAAACATCTTTGTGCAAAATGATATCGAATATTTCTGACTGCTATATCAGTAAGGCTGAATGATGTTTTTACCAAAATCATGTCTAGCGTATATGACTACCGGTTAAGATTTATCTATCCCTTGCTATGTTGGTATACGATAGCTTTTGTGCAAATTTGTAACCTGGATGTAATGGTCCACACATGTACAGATTCGTCTTGGACCCTGATAGACAAATATAACATGCCTTCATCGCACGTCTATATGCCAACAACAGTCGTATTTCTTTTCCCTTTATAGACATTTCAACCAGTATAAAATATAAACAAAGGTGATGTGGGTCACATCTGTACAAGTCTCTAACTTTACGTGCCACTCACCTTAACATGAATTAAAACTGCAGAATAACAACTTGAGAGGCATTACAGGCACACCATCAGGCACATTTCATCTCTTGCTACAGTGCACTGGGCGTCACATGAGATTTTATTTTTAAAATCTTATGTGGGGCCCAGTGTATAGCAAGAGATGGAGTGTGACTTAGGATATGCCTAGAAGTGTGCCTGTATCATTTTCCTTATTGTATACAAGCCCTCTTGTAAAAGTACAACAAACCCACATCACCTACTCATGTTTGCTTGTGATTAGTTTCTAAAAACAGAGGACTCGCTCATGTCATCACCCACCATTTTGTATAATTTGGCTTCTAGTGTGGTGTGGGGCCTACCGAGTTTTATTTTCAGTGCAATGCTATTCAGATTATAAACTTCCTACTAATTTTTTTTACAGACTCAAATCAAACTCAAGAGGACGAGTGTTGTACAACCTTACTCATTCGTGCCATAGTTATGAAAACTCAGCGAAAAAACAAAATCAGAAATCAAATGAGCAACAGATAGCTTGTAATAGCTCCTCAAAAACCATTTGCATCAATTTGGCTTAGTGTTGGTGTATCTTTTTTCTGCCAGTAACATGTTTAATCTTTCAGGAAGTAACATATTTAATCTTTCAGGAAGATGTCAAGCTCATGAGCAATCTAGGACTGGAAGCCTACAGATTTTCCATCTCTTGGTCAAGGCTTCTTCCAAGTATGGAACATCAATGTCTTCAGATACATCATGGATAAGATATTTAGGATATGAAGTTGACATCATGAACTTTTTAATAAAGCCCATCATTTTAATAAAGCCTATCATCACCACCATCATCATCATCAATGTAACATGTTCCATATGGTCCCATCTAATTTTGAAACAGTTGCAACTTGCAATTCAAAAATTTTAACAGTGGAAATCTGGGAAAAACACATGGTGAGTTTGAGGGGGGGGGGGGGAGCAGTCCAAAAATAGCTTAGCTAGAATTGACAGGATGCAGCTGCACATGCACATGTTTTCGCTCTTTTTTATCTAAATATCCTCTCTCCAATTTGATTAAAAACAATTGTAAAAATATTAGTAACACGGTGAAGAGTCGTCAAAATATGTTAACTTATAGGTTTGATTAGTCAAGCGCACACAAAAGAATCTGTATATATTTATAGGGAAGAGACATACTTTATAAATATTAAGGTTGTAAGGGAATGAGATAATATTGAGGGTTTTTTCCCATACGTACTAGTTGGGTAAGTCGTTCCATCTTGGACTTAAGCTCGGCCATCTCGCAAGGAAATCAGGAGGAGTAGCAAATATCAGAGTTGAGGAAGTATTCAAATAATATCTACTGACACCATGACCCAAGCCTCTCTCAGAACCGCCGTGATGCCCTCCATGTACCTCATCTAAGACTTTGGTCATCGCGGTAAACTTGGGTTCTTGGTCGACGCCTAATGATTTTGCCTTTTCTATCACATTTTCCTATATCACGTAAAGTATTCAAATGTAACTCATTAATATTATTATAAATATACTTAAGAAAATCGTTTGAATTCATTGAAAAATGAACACTTACGCAATACTCTTGAGTTTGGGTGTCAAGAAATATACACGAGTATGTGTCACCATTTGGATCCACTAATATCATGTGAGTACCTAAATACTCCTTCAAGGCACTTGAGGAGCCACCTGATTCTTCGATTTGAGCTCTCTATAAATCAACCAAAAAAATGTATAACATATCATATTATAAATAAAGAAATGCATTTTTTAAAACTCAAAGAATACTTTATATCACTCTTTGTTTTGCTCGAACTATGCTCCTCGGGCCACCTGTATAGGTTGGTCGACCTTACTTCTTAGATTCCCGATTCACCTTATTTCATTTTGTCTCCGCCTACACATAAAAGTAAGAATTAGATTTCAATCTGATACTAAGTATATACTAGGCATCATATTTACTCTTAGAAGAATAAAATGAGCATAGGTCACCCCACCAATTTTCATCAATCCCTTCAAACACCTTTTCCTAGAAGAGAGCACATCTCTTCTCTTCTGGGGTCTTCAACCATAGTTCATAGCACTCCGTCTTCAACATGATTAGGATCACCGGAAGCAACCTATACCATTTCCTCCATCTTCTCTTCCGGAAACAAGTTAATATCGTCAACTTCTTCTTCTTCTTCGGCATTAATGGGAGTTAGAATTTCTCCGTGATATACCCAAGTTGTATAACCTCTAATAAAACCATATTTAACAATGTAAAGTTCTACATCTTCCTCTTTACGATGCAAAGTATTCCCGTAATGGCTACACGGACAAAGAATCATGTCATGTTGGATCTTATCGTGTTCACGTACAAAGTTCATAAAAGAAGCAACTGTTAGGTCTCATGTTATGAGCCTACATCTTCTATTTTTATTTTGATGATTACAAATAATTTCTAATATTTTTTGTCTAGTGTTTATGTTTTCTTATTAGGTATTCAAGACAAATAATATGTTGGAGGTTGCATGGATTGAGCCTTCACGATCACATCAAATGGAGGATTGATGGAATAGTAGAGTGAAGCCATTGCACATCAAGTCATATTCAAGATCAAGCTTCATCCGCAACCAAGACGAGCATATTGAAGATCTATCAAGCTTTGATATAATTAGTTGTTTTGTAGCATATATTGTGTGAATATATTTCAAGCTCAATATATATATAAATACACACACAATTTTGATTTTATTACAAAATGAGTTTATTTGAGAAAATAATGCAATATTGTTTTATTAATATTGTTTATATTACATTCATGTTTTATAACATTTATAAAAACATTTCATAAAGTTTCCACATGTTCTTACATGTCAAACTTCATTTTCAAGATTAATCAAAAACATGTATTATGTATATTTTTGATAAATGTTGAGTATTCACAAATATGAGGACCTTTTTGCAAAATTCCTTTTCAAACATGTTTGTCAAAAAGTTTATAAACTGTTTACAAAGTTTCACATTTTTTGGAAGTTATTTACTATTTTTTACAGAGCCTTAAAACTCAATTTTAAAATCAATTCAGGCTGAGAACCTGTTATCAGTCGACTGGTCAGTCGACTGATGGCATCAGTTAACGTATGTGTCGACTGATGAAAGTGTCTGCAATCATCAAAAGTCTCTGTTTTATTTTGGTCGACTGACCAGTCGACTGATGATCCATCAGTCGACTGATAAAAGTTCATCAGTCGACTGATAAGCTGCCGATTGCCTATAACAGTCAGCTCATTAGTCGACTGATGAAACCTGTCAGTCGACTAATAAGCATTCTAACGGCTAGTTTTGTGTAGTTTTTAGATTTTCGGTTATTGAGTTGTTTTGTCTTTTTCTTTGGGTTTTGGCTGATGTCTTGAGTGCCTATAAATACCCCAGTGCATTCAACTCTTACAGTAATGAAGAAAATTGTTTAATCAAGTTTTAAAAGAGTTTAGTTTGTATTTAAGCATTGTTTTAAGTTTGTTTCAAAAGAGGAGTTTTTCACAAGGGGGAAGCTTTTTTGATTTCAACTGAGGAATTCATCCTCATCATCTATCTACAGCTCCTTGTGTTTATAGAGAAGATTTCTAACTCTTTTATCTAGCTTATTTATCTTTAGATTTTCATATTCATATCTTAGCTAGTCGTATTTGAGTTAGAATTTTATTGTTCTCATTTATCACTCACACCTCAATTGCGCTTTTAATATTATTCATACAATATATTGTTAAGTTGTGGTGAGTGATTTAGTGAGAGTGAGTTTCAGAGTATTCTCATTCATTGTTAGAGTATAAATCAATGTACTTGAGCCTTATTTTGAGAGTATCACCTTGTAATACACATTTATACCAAGAGGAGTGTGTGGTGAGGACGTAATCGATACTAAGAGGAGTGGCGTCGGTAGTAAAGTTTAAAGAGAGATAGTAAAGCCGAGAACTTGAGGGAGGCGATACGTGAGGACCAACACGAGCTTGTAGTTTATGTATGTACATTGTGAGAGATTTGTAGAGTTTTCGGTGAGCTGGAAAACCAAGTGTGTAGAGAAGTTCTAGCTTCTAAACCGGGTGTGTCGATAGTGGATCTCTCCTTGGGAGTGGGGAGCGGAGACGTAAGACGGAAGGTCTGAACTCCGTGATCATACTATTGTATTTGGATTGCTTTTTGTGTCCACTATTTGTTTATATTGTTTCTTGTTTATTTTCCCTTTGCATATATATCATTGCATATATCTTATTGAATATCATCATTGTTAGTATATATTTATTAATTAATTTTAATCGGTATTAATATCTAATAAGATTAGCAATAACGCTATTCACCCCCTCCCCTCTAGGATACTTTTAATTGGTATCAGAGCTTGGTGCTCTTTGATTTGAGGTCTAACCACCTTGAGTTAAAGATCCCTTGTTCTTTTTATTGTTGATAATCTTGTTTTGATATTTTCTTCTTTCTTGCATAATTTTATGGACATGTACGGTGCACCTAGTCTTGGTTATGCTATTAACATTGCTTCTAGAATTAGTAATTTCCCTTATGAACAATGTTGTGCTAGATTTAACATTTTTGTCAGATCTACAAATATCGATATATGAGAAATTATTGAATGCGCTTATATTGTACCCACTACGGAGAAATCCAAGTGGAGTGATAATGATGTTAGATTGTTTGCTATGAACAAGTCTTTGTTAGAATTTCTTATTGATGCTTTTGTCTTATCTTTTGCTAACAAACTTGATTCTTTTGATAGTGCTTATACGTTATGGAAATTAATAGAAGCACATCAAGGGGACTTGGAGGCAATCCGATAATATTTAGAGGATTCGGCTTCAAGTTCAAAAGGAGCCTCATATTCATGCATACGACCACTAGGCGATAGCCCTAGTGAGGTATGCGAGTCCGACAACGATAATGATTTTACTTTTCATGAGCTCGCACATGAATATGAAAAATTGTTGCATGACCATAAGAAATTAAAGCATAACTTTAAAGAATTAAAAAGCAAGCATGTTCAATTAAAATCCGATCATGAGTCCCTTATATCTAAGTTTGATTTCATTGCAAATGAAAATGTTAATCTTAAAGAATACAATAAAAAATTAAGATAGGATATTGCATGCTTGACTCATAATAAGAATAATGCCATGATAGAAGTAGAGGCTAATAAAAATAAATTAGATACTCTTGTTTGTTCTATTTCTTGTGACAATGCATATATTTCAAATGATGAGTTGAATCAAATAAAGAAACGTATATCATCCTTAGATTCAACATTAAATACATGCATTGCCAGTAATGAAAAGCTTATGGACTTGTGTGCAAAGTCTCATGATAATGTTTCTAAGAAACCTATTTACTATGCACACATGTATAATAAAACTTACAAGTGTTCTATTTGCGGCCAAAAAGGCCATATTGTTAAGTTTTGTTATGATGCACAAAAAGCCACCATGCCTAAATATATTCATCCTTGTGCATCCCATCAAGCTTATCCATATCATACACATGTACACACACATAGTGATAATCATAAAAATGCTCATGTGTATAAGTGTAATTTTATGGTCGTTTTGGTCATTTAACTAAATTTTATTTTGATTTGAAAAATGTTTCTCATTTGCAAAAAGCTTCAAATAAATTACCTTTGTTTACAAATGATTTCCGTGCACCACTACTTGGTCAACAAAAACCTTTTAGACTCTTTCATTGCACACATTGCAATTGAAAAGGTCACGTATATGAATTGTATCCGTGCATCATACACGCCCAAATGGGTTCATAACCCAAGGGCCTTGAGTTTTAATGATAGGGGTCATGTCCCTAGACTCTTAGGTACCAAGAGTAATTGAGTACCAAAACATGTTTAATCTTTAGGAACGAATTCTTTAACTTTTTAGTTTTTCATGTTCTTAAAGAGGAGTGTTCTCATTTATTGTTAGAGAACAAATCATTGTACTTGAGCCTTATTGTGAGAGTATCACCTTGTAATACATATTTACACCAAGAGGAGTGTGTGGTGAGGACATAGTTGATACCAAGAGAAGTGGCGTCGGTAGTAAAGCCTAGAGAGAGATAGTAAAGCCGAGCACTTGAGGGAGGCAATACGTTAGGACCAACACTTGAGGTTGTAGTTTGTGTATGTGCATTGTGAGAGATTTGTAGAGTTTTTGGTGAGCTAGAAAACCGAGTATGTAGAGAAGTACCAACTTTCAAACCGGGTGTGTTGATAGTGGAGTTCTCCCCGGGAGTGGGGAGCGGAGACGTAGGACGAAAGGTCCGAATTCCATGATCATACTATTGTGTTTGGATTGCTCTTTGTGTCTATTATTTGTTTATAATGTTTCTTGTTTATTTTCCCCTTTGCATATATATCCTTGCATATATCTTATTTAATATCATCATTGTTAGGATATATTTGTTAATTAATTTTAATCGGTATTAATATCTAATAAGATTAGCAATAACCCTATTCACCCTCCTCCCCCAGGGAATTTTCAGCAACTCCTTCAATAAACTCAAACTTTCTGCGTTTTTCACGATTCACATACATCTAGTCCTTAACCCTGATAGTCACGGGCCATGATAACCTAACCAAGACAGAGTTAGTGATAACATATCATAAATTAAGCACGCTTGCACTAATTTTCAGAAAATTATAAAAACTATATAGTTTGGTATAAATAAATTTTATTTACTTGTTTAAATTTAATCACAATTTCCATAAATGTGAAACATGCCTAGTGCATCAAATATTTATTATATGTATGAAATTTTCACATAATATATGCTTACCAGTTATATTTCAAGCAGTAAAAGAATACAACAAAAATCTAACACCGACTACCAAATACCTCTTAAAAATTAAATGATAACAACTGGCCAATTAAAAATTAAAAACTCAATCTAGACATTAGCTTGAAATTAACACAATTACGCATTTTATTAAATTTTCAAATACAAGTATCTTGAGACTTGGATCCATTTTGTCAATAAATTATTCATGAGCCACTCTCACAGATGTGTAGATACTATAATAATCGAACATACACAAATTATATGAAATAACAATAACTATACAGAGATAACTGCAAATGCAACATAACCTAATTTGTTATTTGGATAAGTATTCTTGGCAATTCCTCCACTACCAATTAAGAGATAACCTTGATGTCTTAATCTTAATAACAAATTTGGAATTTTCTATGCTTGCCGCCAAAAAGAGAGCAAATTTTCAACTCTATTTGCACGTATTTATTACTGTTACACCTCAACCTTTTATTGCCCGAAGTTGAAACTCGGTTACAACAGATCTGGATACAAAGTCCCATTGAAAATGCAACATATAAATATAACCATTTATTTATTGTTCAGAAAATTTCACTATTTAATACTCAGCAATTATTTATACTTAAAGCTTTTCATTTAAGAAATTGAGATTGTAATAAGTCAAACACTACATGGCTTCATGGGATCGCTTCATGGGGTTGCAGGTAGAGGAATTCTTTATACTTAAAGCCTATCACTTAAACGCCTACTCCCTTTTTATCTTTTTCTAACAAACATATGTAGCCATATAGAATTCAAAAAGCATTTCAACTAGATTATGGGGGAAACTAGTTCTAAATCCATTAATTTGTATTGGTTTCTATCTTACATTATTAAAATTCTATAGGTTGGCTTATAGAAATTTTGTAGAGCGAAACAAATACATAACCTCCAAGGGAAAACAGGGCTCACTCCACTTGGATGTTATCGAGTTGATAATAAATCCAGTTAGGCAAAAACTTGGATTAATTCCGCTTTTAGTTAGCATTACGTAATATGTTCGAATGAGAAAAGTTATTGGCATTTGAGTAAATAAAAATATGAGTAAATTTCAGTAAATCCATAATAAATTTTGGGACTTTGACTCTTAAACTCAAAAGTGCCAAACCCCAAAAATTTTAAATATAGCTCTCGATAAGTTTGGAAATTCTAGCAAACATACACTCAGTAGCTAGCAAACTTTAATCAAGTGATTCCATGAAAAGTATGAGGAAAATGCCAATTTTACCATCATGAGGAAAATGCCAATTTTACCATCTAATCTCATATAAGAATCTCCATCAGAGGAAGCCTCCATGGATTTAGAGAATGAGCTTGAGAGGTAGAGGACTTACAAGTTAGGTTTCCGGCGAAAATTAGGAGGAGGAGAGGCGGTGAGGTCCGATTTAGGGGAGGAAACCTAGGGTTTTTTATGGGGATTTGGCGGCAAACTGCTGGGTCGTTGGCGGCGGCAAACTCCAACGAAGACTGAGGTCGCCGACGGAGACGACGAACTCTGACGGCAGCGGCGAGTTTAGAGTTGATTTTTTGAGGGAGACTCAGCGGCAAACTGCAGGCTCGAAGGTGGCGGGGTCCAAATTGGGGAGGAACAATTAGGGTTTTTTAAGGGAGATCCGACTACAAGATTGACGAGCCCTACCGGCGGCGGCGACCTCTAGCGGCTATGGCGACCTCCGGCGGTGGCGACGAGGTCTGATTTGGGAAAGATCGTCGACGCGTCGGGTTTGGGGGTTTTGATGTGATATATATATATATATATATATAAGCCAACCTATCGAATTATAATTACCAATGTAGCAACTACCTGCTCAGGCTAGCAACATATATCCCATGCTCTAATGCTTCTTTACAAACATGAGATCCCACAAAGCCATTTCCACCCAACACAAGCAACTGAAAGCAAAATGCAGTTGGCATAACACAAATTTTATCACAACAAAATCATAACAAATAACCATTAAATACACAAATTATCGTTCTCTTACTTTCTCTGAAGGTGGAGGTGGCACATTAACCGTCTCTGCTTCCTGTACTTTAAAGGGCTTATCCACTTTATTGGATTTAGTCGACAGCAACCTCCCACTCTGCGAGAAAGCGGGTATACCACTAGAAGATGGTATATATCAAAATATTGCACAAATAAATTCTAATACATTAGGCTATCATGCAATAACATTTCCAAATCTTGCTTTACACACAACACGCAACATTCTAAAATCAAATTCAGAGCAGAAATTTAGCCAAAAAATCTTAAATCAAGAAAACCCGAATTTTCATCGTTGATCGAGCAAAACTTGCATCATTGGACCAAAGCTAACTTGTTCAGCTTTAGCTTACTTAATAATCAATTCACACTAACAAAAATATCAAATCTAAAGCAGAAGGACCAAAGAATTAAGAATTCATTGATTAGATTGAAGAAGAAGGAAAATGTATATTTAAGATGTTTATTTTTTCTACAATTGTAACATCAAAACAAAATGTTACAGTAATTGCTTGAAACACACCCATAAATCCCTCATAACCAGTAAACACACCCAAAGCATAAATTTAAAATAATCCATAAATCCCTCATAACGTAAAATAAATGAACATATAACATCTCCCCACATCCAGTAGGCTAGAAAATAAGAAGATTAGCAAAGGGAAAATGATTTCACATGACAAAATCCCAAACGCTATAATTAATTGCTTGAAACAAGATGAAGCTCAAGAACCAAAACCTTCTTGAGTAGAAGACGTGCTTGTTCTCGAGGACGAGACATTGATGCTGTGCAAGTTTGCTCCTGTCTGAACGATGCACTCTGAGAGCTTCTCCATGATCCCGGCCACATCCTGAAATAAAAAAAATCAATTCTTGATGAATTCAACATCGATCCTTGATGAAATCAATTAAGGGGGGCGGTGGGGGGCGGCGGGGGAGGGGGTCAGGGGGGGGGCGGCAAATAGAGGAAGAGTGAGAGGGGAGAGAGGGCGGCAAGGGAGGGGGCGGGGCGGCAAATAGAGGAAGAGTGAGAGGAGAGAGTGGGCGGCGGGGCGGAGAGGCGGCGGGGAACAGAGGTGACGAGGGCTTGGGGAGAGGAGAGAAAGGAGAGGAGAGGCCGGCAGGGCAGAGGTGAGAGGGTAGAGGAAGAGGGAGGGGGACAGCGGGCGGTGGTCGGCGAAGAGAGGTAGAGGAAGAGAAAGAGGAGTGAGAGGACAGCGGTCGGTGGGGCTGGAGTTTTTTTTCTTTCGGGGAGAGAGAGATCTGAGAGGAGAGAGGGGGCGGGACCAATGAAAATTTTAGGGGCGACCGGGACTAATGAAAATTTAGGGGCGGGACCAATGAAATTTTGGGAGCGGCCGGGACTAATGAAAATTTAGGGGTGAGACCAATGAAATTTAGGGGGGTTCACAAGGTTAGGTTTTTATTATTATTAAACACAACCTAGACCAAAATTCCATCTAGTTTAGCAATCTAGACGAAATTTCTGTCTAGGTTGCTTTTTAATTTTTATAAAATAAAAATATTCCGTCTAGTTTGTCATTCTAGACGGAAATTTCCGTCTAGAATGCACCAAACTAGATGGAACAGGCTAGACGGAACACATTCTGACTAGTTTGGAGCAAGTTTTTTCCGTCTAGGTTGTTCTGTCTAGTTTGATCAATTTTCTACTAGCGTTTGATGTGGGTAAGGCTGGCTGAGGATTTAAGGGCTTGGGCAAGGGAGAAGCCCAAGGAGGTGGTGAGGTATTGGACTATGAAGTGATCTGGGTTGGGCTTTTTTGGGGGTCTTGTTGGGGGTTTCGTGGAGAGGCTGGATCTGGCGATGGATGAGGAAGGGATGGCAGAAGAGGTCGGGTGGGGGGAACGAGGGGAGAGAGGAGGTCGAGGGGTGGGGGAACGGGGTTGGTGGGATGGGGCGGTTGTGATCATAAGAGAGAGAGGAGATTAGGGTTAGGAGTTTTCTCAGGAGGGGGGTGGGAACGAGAGAAATGAGTTGGAGGCAGGGGAGGGATAGGGTGTTGCAATAAATTTGGTGGGTGTTGCACCTTTTTTCACCAAATTAATAATGAGGAAACTATAATTTCCTCATTAATAGGTTCTTTTTGATGACAAAACAATTCCCCGTAAAACAAAAACTTGTAGCGATGAAGCCTTAAATTTTTTGCTATTGAAATTGGCGGATTTTGCACATTTTTCCGCCAAAAACTAATAATGTGGAAACTATTATTTCCTCACTAATTAGTTTTTTAATGAGGAAACAGTTCCTTATTAAAAAAATAGCGAGGAAACCTTTAATTTATCGTCAATGAATTTGGCGGGTGTTACAAATTTTTTCTCCAAATTAATAGTGAGGAAACTATAATTTTCTCGCTAATAGGTTCTTTTTAACGAGGAAACGGTTCCTCGTAAAAACAAAAACTTTTAGCGAGGAAGCCTTAAATTTGTCACCATTAAAATTGGTGGTTTTTTCCCGCTAAACTAATAATGAGGAAACTATTATTTCCTCACTAATTGATTTTTTTTTATGAGGAAACGGTTCCTCACTGATTATGGATCTTCAGCGAGGAAATCATACTTTGTCGTTGTTACATTTGGCGGGGTTTTCTCTATTTTCCGCCAAAAGAACAGCGATGAAATGATTATTTTCTCGTTAAATGTACATTTCGCGATGAAAAAGTTCATCACAAAAATCTCATATTTCCTCGCCAATAAAATAACTAGTTAGGAGACCAAATCATGATCATATTTAGTGAGGAACTAAAATTTTCATGGTAGAAGGTGGTCTACTGTGAGGAAAATATATTCCTCATAGAAGACCTACTGATATTTACCGAGGAAACAATTTTTTCCTCGTCGAAAGTGATATTTTTTGAGGAAAATAATTTTCTCGCAAAAAAATTGGTCGCTAATAGACATGTCTGTTGTAGTGTTAAATTTAATCATACGATATATGTAAGCAAACTACTCTTATATCTAGGTGAATGCGTACACATGAGCTTGAATCTTTAACTCTTGATTGCCATGTGTTGAATTACCTGTAAAGAGAATAACAAACCATAAAAACTAGAAAACAGATTAGCTATAAATTGCTTGACAAATCATCATCAAAACCATAGGGCCAACAGCGACGAGTTTAGAGTTGATTTTTTGAGGGAGACTCAGCGGCGAACTGTAGGCTCGAAGGCGGCGGGGTCTGAATTGGGGAGGAACAATTAGGGTTTTTTGAGGGAGATCCAGCGGCGAACTACAAGACGAGCCCTGCCAGCGGCGGCGACCTCTAGCGGCTGTGGCGACATCCGGCGGTGGTAACGAGGTCTGATTTGGGAAGGATCGTCGACGCGTCGGGTTTGGGGGTTTTGATGTGATATATATATATATATATATGGG